>JAYKQN010000010.1:2147500-2150000 GCA_036785175.1 Eupleurogrammus muticus | reverse complement strand
CAAGGTGATTTCTGCCGTACGGCGCTGCCGCCGTGTTTATGTGGACGTTAATTGTCTCCCCTGGCGCAGCGCCTGGACTCCGCGTGTGTGTGTGTGTGTGTGTGTCAGCAGGCCCTCCACAGACACTGGCCAGCTGAAATGAATGCCGGCTGGCGGCTCATTAAAAATGCATTCTGGGGAATCAATGGACCTCCATGCCCCGAGGCTGACGGACTAATCTCACACTGTTAATTATTTAACACAAGTGCCCTGATGGTTCGGAACTGTGCGTGTGTGTGTGTGTGTGTGTGTGTGTGTGTGTGTGTGTGTGTGTGTGTGTGTGTGTGTGTGTGTGTGTGTGTGTGTGTGTGTGTTGTGCATTTCTGCACAGTTTCTGATGTGATATGCATTTGTGCATGTGTGTATCAGACAAAGACAGAAAGAAACTCCATGCATTGTGTTTGTAGGTGTGTGACAGGGACAGAGAGCGGGTGAGAGTGTGTGTGTGTGTGCGTGTGTGTGTGTGTGTGTGTGTGTGTAAGATGATACCTCTTCTTTGTCACTTCAATGGCGCTCACAGATCTATGAAGTTTTAATGAGGCCAGGAGTTGTTTCACAGTCGTTCTGTGTAAAGCCAAGAACACACACACACACACACACACACACACACACACACACACACACACACACGCATCTGAGGATCAAGATAAACATGCTGACATTCTGCTCTTTTCATCCATATTCATCTTTTGAACTGAAAAAAGTCATGCTATACCAGCACGGCGACTCGCAATAACTTATTCCAGATTTCTGAAATGTGCTCACGCTGTTCCCACAAAAGTACACAAGTACAGTATAAAGTTTCAGCCTTTACTTTTATGTAATATTCATTTATATTCCACGTGTATGAAAAAAAAACCCGCAGGCGAACTCAGAGTGTGGTTTCCTGACAGAAATGTGCTGTAAAAAAGAAATAGGTTATTGTTGAGAGGTTTCTCTCTGCTGTCTCAACGCCGCCTTTAATTGTGTGCTGAGTGTATACTTTATGTTATTTCAGCTTTCGCTTCATAAACACACACACACACACACACACACACACACACAGCGTACCCCCCACCCTGATCCTGATCGGACCTCCCTGTAGAATACAACTGTCAGGGCCAAGGCAGGGATCTTGTGAACGCTGCAACTTTCCCCCCTTAATTATAAACTACACACACACACACACACACACACACACACACACACACACACACACACACATGCTTGGATGGTGGTTATATCTCCTGCAAAAGCTTTTTCTTGCTTTTCAAAATAAAATGTTCTGCACAAAATTTTTAAAGAAAGTTCACATTTTAACATTGGGCATAAATGTGATTTTTACTCTGTTTATTCAGGGTTTGCAAGAAGAAATGATTCAACCTGGATACTGTTTCCCTCCTTTCTTTCTTTCCCCTTACATATATCATTTCTTCCAGCTTTCCCTGCTTTCTTGCTGTGCTTGTTATTCTTGCAGCGGTTTATATTTACGTCCACGCCGCGTGTCCGTCTCCATCCCTCCGTCCTTTCCATTTTTTTTTTTCCATTCCCCCGTCGCACGCTTACATCCTGCTGCGTCCCGCTGTACGTCCCCCACTCCTTCCTTTTCATCCCGCCCTCCATCTCCTCCCGCTTTTTCATTTCCAAACACAGACTGTGCCAAACCAAAAGGGCAGCACAGCCAGGTTAAACTTGGCGACTGGGTAGCTGCGTGTGTGTGTGTGTGTGTGTGTGTGTGTGTGTGTGTGTGTGTGTGTGTGTGTGAGACAGACAGAGAGTAGAAGTACAGGCCCTCTGTGTCTAATGGGATCCAGCTGTGGACCAGGTTAATTTTAGCAGTTCTAACGCGGCGGCTGCTGCTGGTGAAGACGTGGAGACATGAGCATCAGCAGCAGCGTGTTTAGCATCAGCAGTAGCGTGTTTAGCATCAGCAGCTTGTTTAGCATCAGCAGCAGCGTGTTTAGCATCAGCAGCAGCTTGTTTAGCATCAGCAGCGTGTTAAGCATCAGCAGCAGCGTGTTTAGCAGCAGCAGCAGTGTGTTTAGCATCAGCAGCAGCGTGTTTAGCATCAGCAGCAGCTGGTTTAGCATCAGCAGCGTGTTTAGCATCAGCAGCAGCGTGTTAAGCATCAACAGCAGCGTGTTTAGCATCAGCAGCGTGTTTAGCATCAGCAGCAGCGTGTTTAGCAGCAGCAGCAGTGTGTTTAGCATCAGCAGCAGCGTGTTTAGCATCAGCAGCAGCTGGTTTAGCATCAGCAGCGTGTTTAGCATCAGCAGCAGCGTGTTAAGCATCAACAGCAGCGTGTTTAGCATCAGCAGCAGCGTGTTTAGCATCAGCAGCGTGTTTAGCATCAGCAGCAGCGTGTTTAGCAGCAGCAGCAGCTTGTTTAGCATCAGCAGCAGCGTGTTTAGCAGCAGCAGCAGCAGCAGCGTGTTTAGCAGCAGCAGCTTGTTTAGCATCAGCAGCAACTTGTTTAGCATCA
>JAYKQN010000010.1:2140000-2142500 GCA_036785175.1 Eupleurogrammus muticus | reverse complement strand
ATGTGCATTACCATTATGTATGCCTTGTTCTTTTGTTTTTAATGACTATTATTCCAGTACAACAGGAGGGAAGAAGATGCCAAAACACACACACACACACACACACACACACACAAGCCTCATCTTACAGCAGGAGCATAGAGAATAAATATATACAAATGTTCATACAGAGGGCGACACGGTGGAGCAGTGGGTAGCACTGTTGCCTCACAGCAAGAAGGTCGCAGGTTCAAGACCGCCTTGGGGCCTGGGTCTGGGACCTTTCTGTGTGGAGTTTGCATGTTCTCCCCGTGTCTGCGTGGGGTACTCCGGCTTCCTCCCACAATACAAAACATGCTCAGGTTAATTGGCAAATCTAAATTGCCCGTAGGTGTGAGTGTGTGTGTGAATGGTGTGTGAATGGTGTGTGTGCCCCACGATTGGCTGGCGACCATCTGGGGTGTATCCCCCTGCCTCTCGCCATAAAATGCGCTGGGATAGGCTCCAGCAGACCCCTGCGACCCCGAAAGGGAATAAGCGGGATAGAAAATGGATGGATGGATGGATGGATGTTCATACAGAACGTTTTAACATAATAAAGCACAATACATGTATTTATTAGTGTAATTAAAAGTTATTATAAGAGCCGTGCTGACTGTAGTAGAGCTGACATGTGAAGACTGGCTAAAACCTACAAAGCCTGGCCCATGTCCTCAGATTTATGAGCGTTAACAGACAGAAGAGGAGGACACAGTCGACCTCTGAGTAAGTGCAGAGACAATGTCCTCACTATGACTACGGCCGCATCACCGGACAATCATCCAGGTCCCGTGAGAGCGCTGATTTGCACGTGTTCCTGTGAGAAAGTAAAACTGGGCTGAAAAGAAAGAAAAAAATCAAAAGACGACCATGAATGCGATAAGGAAGAAAAACTTCTGATGAGTTTCTGCTTTGCACTAAAGCCTGAACTGTAAGGAAACAGATGCAGAAGCTGGATCAAAAGACAAATCAGCTTGGGTTAAATCATATTCATAATCTGCTTGACAATCAGAAAAAGAATGTTAAATTCTACATGAAGTTCCTTTATATCTTCTTGTTTATGCCTCTGTCTCGTTGTGTAACTCGATCTGCAGCCCGTGTGTGGGTTTGCATACTATTTCCCTGCCTATGAGAGCCATAGGAACATAGGAACAAACTGTGGTTTCTCTGGCCCTCACTGGGAGGACTTTGCATGGCAGCGATGCAGGATATGAGTCTGCAGGACCGGGGCCAGTCCACTCAGCTCACACTGCCAGTGAACAATTATTACGTAAAACATCATTAATATGTGCAACAGAAAACACACGTGACCTGTCAAAGGTTTTCTATATTAGCTAGCTATCGCTGATAGAAGTGGACAAGTGAGACGCGATGGTTGCAGCTGTTTTGGGGTTTTTTTGGGGGGAATTCAGAATGTTCTAAAATTGTCTTTGAAGGTAATATGTGATTGGTGTGTGTGTGTGTGTGTGTGTGTGCCCTGTAATTATGAGGTGGGATAACAAGAAGAGAGAAGAAGAGTGAGTGATCATGCAGTGGAGAGTACCGTGCTATTATGCTGTTGCTTTACCAGGTGACGTGTGTGTGTGTGTGTGTGTGTGTGTGTGTGTGTGTGTGTGTGTGTGTGTGTGTGTGTGTGTGTGTGTGTGTGAGACAATAGACCAGTAGACGTTGGGCTGCATTCAGTCAGGGATTAGGAACAGAAGGCTGCTAACGTGTTTTATCTCCACCTGCTGCTGTCACACCTGACGCACACACACACACACACACACACACACACACACACACACACACAGATTACAGCCCCACACTCTTCTCATGATGTTTTCAAATACCTTTAACTTTTTCTTCAGCAAGAAAAACCCTCAGAAAATAACGACATAAAAGCTAAAAATCAACACTCTAAACATCTTAAATACATTTTATATTTATGAAGATGTGTTTTATTGCATGATAGTATATATACATATACGTCTTTCAAACACAAGACATAGAAAGTATTGCAATTTTTACTGTAATTCCAACATTCAAAAAGTGATTATGTGAGTTCTTACCACAGTTCAGCATTAAACAGTAAATAATTACAGATTCCTCCCTCCATCTGTTTCAGCCTCTCTTTCAATCCGACTGCCAGAAAAGACACGATGTCCGTGCTGGAGTCATGTTCAGTAGAATTGTTATGTCTTTGTTGTTCGCAGTGAAAGGGCCGCTGTGTGTCAGTGTGTGTGTGTGTGTGTGTGTGTGTGTGCGTCAGTGTGTGTGGAGGGAGCATGATTAATGTAAAAAATACTTGGATCTCATACGGTCCTGGCAGCCACGCCGCTGCTGTTTGCTGTCTCTCAGTCTTTCTTTGTCTTCGTCGTTTTAATTTCTACACACTTTGTATTAAGAGTGTATTACTGCGGATGGAGGTTTAATTATTATTACATAAGACTGAAAAGTAAACACGAAAAAGAAAGAAAGACAGACGAGCAGGAGCTGCCTG
>JAYKQN010000010.1:2135000-2137500 GCA_036785175.1 Eupleurogrammus muticus | reverse complement strand
CCCGGAGGACCCGCATCAGGTGTTAAAAAAATGCACCAAAAACACCAAAAGCAATGAAATTCATTTGCATCTTCTGGGCCCTTTGAACATGCAATATGTAAAACTGTGAGATCCAAATTCTAATGGATCCAAAAGACTAAAAACATCCATCAGGGTTAAAGACCATTCAGAAAATAGTATAAATATATATAATCTTTGAAATTAAAACACTCATCTACATTAATGTTATTCCAACACTATTCACAAATCCAAAGATCGAATCTTTATACCATGTATAGTATAAAGATGTCTGGGTATATTTATTCATACCTCTGTCAAATACAAGGGATTTCTTTATTTTTTCACTTAAAAATGAGTATTTCACCTCAGTTTTTACTTAAATAGGACACAAAAGAAAGTCTTCCAACTATAAAGTGTATATATAAATAATAAAGACAGATTTCCCAGCATGCCCCTAGGAGTTGATGTGATTTTTGTTTTTTTACTCTGTTTATTTACACATTCTAATGAAACACAAATCAATTATGGCTTTAAAATTTCTATTTAAGTAAAATCTGAAGTGAAATAATAATTTGTAATTGAAAAAATAGAGAAATCCCTTGTATTTGACAGGGTTTGAATCATTTTGGGCTTAAGTGTATGTATATATATATAAATTAATTAAAAAACGAATGTGCGAAGTGAATAATGCTGTCACGAATCAGTCCATGTGAACATTGAATGAATAAATTGATGGAAACATTTGTGATAATGAAAACAACTCTTTGTATAGGTTTAGTTAGGGGGGGGTTTTGGACATTTTAATCAGGATAAACCACATATTGTGCCTTTAACAGAGACGTTTGGACAAAATCAGAGCCAGGTTTTAGTGTAACCTATTAAAAGAGAGGCCTGTCACTGAAACAGCCACAGAGAGGATTCAGATGCGACTAGAGCGGCGACCCACTGCCTGGTGAAGCTTGATAGATTAGAAAATAAAAAATGATCCCTTCTATGATGCACACACACACACACACTCTCTCCCACATGCTCTTGCATTTCTGGCCTCTTGGCTCGGTGCCATGGCGTAATTCAACCAGGAGTCATGAAAGAGACAAAGCCAGAGCCCGCTCCGTGTGTCTGGCAGCACGGTGCCGTCTCGTGTCTTCAACTATCGCGCTGCACGAAAGAAGAGAGGAGGGTTAACACGATATCACTTCTAGTGCGCTTATTATCTCTGCTCTTTCCCCCACTGGCCTGCTCTCGCAGACAAAACACACACAAGGTCAGATGGACTCGCTCTTTCTCTCTATTGCTGCTCAGATCCAGCTCGTGTACGTCTGTTGTTATTGCCACTTTAATTATCCCAGAGGGAGAGAACATAATCATATTGTAGCTGCCAGTGTGTGAAGAAATTACAGGCCCTGTGATGAGGACGCTTTTCAAGAAGAATGACATAATGGGTCATAATGTAGACGAAAACAAGACACACACACACACACACAGACGTTCTTTATTCTAGGAAAACCACGGACAGCTTCTGATTAAAGAATTGTAATTGATTAATTTGACTTTTTCTACATGTTTCAGTCACTGAGAGATTAGATTTACTACGTTTGCTGATAATCAGAGGATTTTATCCTTGTCTGCTGGGGAACTTAACAGAGCTAATGTTAAATTTCCTCAAACTCTGTCGTGCTGTGATGTAGAAATGTTGCACAAAAACTCATGTAGAATCTTTCTGTGTGTGTGTGTCAACAGGTCCACTTAAAGGCTCCTATGATCTTGAACGGGGTGTGTGTGATCTGGAGAGGCTGGATCGACCTACAGAGGCTGGATGGGATGGGCTACCTGGAGTATGACGATGAGAGGGCCCAGGTAACACACACACACACACACACACACACACACACACACACACACAGAGACAACTCTTGTCCTGCTGAGATCTCGACTCAATCAAAAAGGACGAACGTAGAAATATAATCTTGTCGTAACCTTGTGATTTCTTTATCATGGAGGACACTCTCACACTCGTGTGTGTGTGTGTGTGTGTGTGTGTGTGTGTGTGTGTGTGTGCAGCACGAGGACGCGCTGGCCCAGGCGGCGTTCGAAGAGGCTCGACGCAGAACCAGAGACTTCGAGGACAGAGACCGATCACACAGAGAGGACCTGGAGGTGAGAGGGCGACTCCGTTACAACAGGACGACCAGTCTGCTGCCTGACCCCGCAAAGCCAGCAGAAAAGCCTCTTACCTCACAGGCCCAGTCTAGGACAAATAAAAAGATGGTTACGTCAGAGAAAACTTAGTTTCACTTAGAATCACAAGCATCATTATCATTTCTGTTTTTGTGTGGTTAGAAACGTGCTCTACTGCACGATGATGATGATTTACTGACGATAGATAGATAGATAGATAGATAGATAGATAGATAGATAGATAGATAGATAGATAGATAGATAGATAGATAGATAGATAGATAGATAGATAGATAGATAGATAGATAGATAGATAGATAGA
>JAYKQN010000010.1:2035000-2130000 GCA_036785175.1 Eupleurogrammus muticus | reverse complement strand
TTTTTTTTTTTTTAAATCGTACACTCAAAGTCCTCAGTGTTCACTCTCACATTTCTACGGGACTTTGTCCGATTCCTCGTACTTATTTACTTTGGAAATATTTAACTTATGACCATCGTCTGAGCGTATTTTTAAACCCGTCAACATAGCGTGAAATTAGTAGCCTACAAAAAGAGTTTGTTCATTGACCAGGGATAAGAGGAGAGGAGAGAAACTCACATGGAGCAGACTTCCCTCACAGCAGACACTTAACTCAGGTGTAACTTGTGACATCATTAATTGACGTGTGGAGCACTCGTTAGCGCAATCAGGTCCACCTGTGTTTTTACTGCTCTAGCGTGTGTGTGTGTGTGTGTGTGTGTGTGTGTGTGTGTGTGTGTCTGTCAAGATACAAGTCAGAAGGATTTATAGAGATGAACAGAGATTTGACAGGAAAGTAAAGGGAAAGTGATGATAATTAAGATAAGATATGACTTTATTGACCCCACAACAGGGAAATTTGCTTGTTACTGCAGCGTACAGAGTAAAAAAAATAGAAAAGAAAATAAAAGCTAAAGAGAAATAAAAGCTTTAAAAAATTAAAATACACAACACTATGTACAAAATTCGTAGAATTTGTTGATCAGCATACACAGTATGCATTATGGACATAAGAATGGAGAAAAAATACAAATAAATAGCAATAAAAAAAGTATGCATAAGCAAAGCATATATACATACATACATATTTACATATTTGCATATATCCACGCACACACACACATGTACACATACATACTTAAGGTGCAGCATGTGTAGATTAAAGTGACTACAGTGAGTTATAAAGTCTTATTGCTGTCGGGATGAATGATCTAATTAGTGCTCAGACACTATAATTTTAAACATTACGCAGTCTTATAAACATGTGAAACACAATCACTGGTATTATCGACCATTCTGGCAGACGACGGTGATGTAAAAACGTTTAGAGCCTATTGAACCATGCTTCTCCTCCTATCCCTCTTCCCTCGTCTCCTGTCTGCCATTTCACTGTTAACCGTCCAGTGAACTTCCTGCTCCGGCGTGAAGCGTCGATGCACTGCTGTGCTGCACAATCATCAAATATGCATCAGATTTTATACAAGAACGGAGACGGATGTTTTGTGCGGGACGTTTAGGAGTCTGCAAATGAATCCAAAAGCAAGTAATTGTGAAGTTCCAGCGGAGGCAGACAGATAGTGGAGTCAGTCTGGCTGCGAGGAGGTAAAATGGTAGTATGACATACTGTATGTGTGTGTGCATGTGACTGTGTGTATGTTGCTATTATGGTGAGTCATTGAGATGACACAAACTGCATTCCAGTTGAACTAAGCGACCCCTTTACTATCTCTGTCTGCGTTTCTGTCTGCGCCGCTCCCTCCCCGCCCCGCACCGCCTCCCTCTCCCTTCTCCCCCCTTTTTCTTTTTCGCCACTCTCTCCCCAACCCTTCCCATTTCTCACAGCTATCACTTAAGTGTAAACATGTAACCACAGGTATTTTTTACAGCAGGGAGCAGGTCATGCCACGGGCTTACACAAACACACACACACACACATGCGCGTGCATGCATACACACACACACGCTACAGTCAGTCATGAAATATATTTAAAAGTCTTGTCATGCCGATGGTTTCTAATGATGACCTAATGATCTAGGCTGTGTGTGTGTGTGTGTGTGTGTGTGTGTGTGTGTGTGTGTGTGTGTGTGTGTGTCTGTCAGACGGCCTGCGTGTCTGCCGCTGCCATGTCTGTCCGTCTGCCTTTTCTTCTTGTCTGTCTGCCAGCTACCTTGACTAAAATATCAACATCAGTAAAATGTATAAAGGGCAGCACAGATCTGTGCTGCGTGCAGCTCTCTGGCTCCCTCTAGTGGCGCTGTGCGGAACTGCTGCTTCTACAATTTTTTTTTTTTTAACCTGAACTGAGCTCCATTATTCTCACATTTGTGACCTAATTAGCACATATTTAGCATTAATAACCCATGATTAGTTTTATATTTATGTATTCATTATAGTCTGTTTGCATAATATATCTCTAGTCATGCATAATCATCATCTGTCTTCTGCATAGGTGTGAACACATAAATCTGCAGATGCAATTGTATAAATCATAAAATACTGTTGAGTCTCTCAATAGATAGATTTTTTTTTTTTAAAGAATAGTCAGAATTTCTGCAACAGTATAATACTCAAACATGGTGGAGGTTAAACTTTTATACACATATATGAAAGCTCAGGTATAAAATATGTGCATATTGCTTGATAACACAGTGCATGCACAAATCATATATATATATATATATATATATATATATATATCATATATATATATATATATATCATATATATAGATAGATAGATAGATAGATAGATAGATAGATAGATAGATAGATAGATAGATAGATAGATAGATAGATAGATAGATAGATAGATAGATAGATAGATAGATAGAAAGATAGATAGATGAAATACGGCTTTAAGAAGCATTAATCAAACTCATGTTGGTTTCTTATCTTGACTAGAATTTTTTCTTAAATCATGATTGAAAGAAAAATGCATTTAAAATGTTTAATCCACCTAGAATATAAAACTAGCTGATAGCATGTGCTTTTTTTATTTGGCATTGTCCCATGTGTTTAAAACTACTATATATATGATATTTTAATATTTATGTGCATATTTGGACTGCAGACGTCTGAAACCCTGTACTTAATTTATCGTCTCTCTGCCCCCCCTCTGACCCTTTCCTCCTCCTTTCTTCTCCTCCACCATCTCTCTTTCATCCCTCCATCCCTCTCTCTCCCCAGTCCAGACGACAGCAGGACCCCAGCCCTGGCTCAAACATGGCCAACGCTGACGTGGAGCACAAGATGCGCTGAGAGGAAGAGGAGGAGAACCTGGGGGGTGTTCACTTTCAATGCAATCAGCTGGGGGGAAAAAAAAAGAAAAAAGTCACCCGGAACTGCAATTGTAGACCAATTGTTCTCCATTATTTCATCACAATTTTCGATATGATCATTTCCACATGCCAAGCATTTTTGGGGTATTTGAATGTAGATTAAAAAATAGAAAAAAGTCTTCCTGAGCTGGTTGAATTGAAAGTGAAGAAGGATTTTTAAAGGACATGACAGACCTGGGCAAAAAAAATATTCTTTACATGTGACACATACAGAGTTGAAGTCAAACAAGTGTCTCAAATTTCATAAAGTAAATTTCAAATCATGCGAAACCTTGCAATCTGAGAATCAGGTTATTTTTTTGTCCAGGTCTATAAGGGATTTAATGGATAACTACACAGTCAATATAAAACGTATATTTTCTATTAATGCAAGATGTTGAAAGCAGTAACCAAGGTATGGATGTTATTAAGAGAGAGATTATTTGGGCTCAGGGTCATGATCAGGGCTTATTGATCTGGAATTTTTTTTTTTTAAACAGCGAAATCTGTATTGTTCAATGAACATTTCATTTGTGAACATGCCCTTGTTTAACCCTAATCGTACCGTGCTCAACATCCTAAAAAACCTGCTGTTTTCTGAGACCAAAGTTCACTTTGCTGGAAAGGATGTGGGGATCTGGGAGGGAATAATGGAAAATATATATATATATATATAAAATAATAAAAGTGGGCATAAGGGAGGAGAGCATCCAGTGAGAATTGTGCTAGGTCGTATAGGGTAAAGAAGCATTTGCTGTACTATTGTTTTAATGATATTTGAACACACCACATCAGTGGGAAACACCCATTATCCAGTTTATATGGATCATAGCATGTAGCAAAAAGCCACGAGGCGGGACACACAATGAAAAGTCTTCCAAGGGGTTTTGCACTATGTGGTACAATCAGTCTTGCTGTCCATGGATGTCCTTTTTTTTCTTTTAATGCATGAAACCAAACACGGGCCTACCTATGTTCTTCGATGTTCCCTGTGCAGCCCTATGAGGAATAGCTGCGTGAGTCAAGCCAAGTACGCGTCACGCCCTCCATCCGTGCATCTGTATTCATTCATCTATTAAACTCACGCAGCTCTTCCTCATGGTTACAGGGCTGTACGGGCCCAGGTTCTATTCCCTGTCCTGTTAATGAAAGGTTTTGTTATCTTATCGTTTTTTTGTTCGTGTGAAAGTCATGATGTTTACTTTTTATATTACTTCTCATCTCTGTATGTATTCGTTTTTTTCAGCTTTGTTATCAACTAGTTGTAGCAGCCGTATTTTATGTAAAATCGAGTTTAATTTGCAAAAAAAAAAAAAAAAAAAAAACGCCTCCAGAGTTCAGGAGTTCTGAGGACTTCTGTAGCTTTGGTTTTTCAATGTTTCATGTGATCTTTTTTTTTTTAATTATTATTACTGTTCATTTTATTTGTATTATTTTTAAAGAAAATCCACTTCCTGGGTCAAATACATTGAATGTGGAATGACTCGAGCCCTGTTATTAGTCAACATAAATGTGTTTTTTTTATATTGTAAGCTCATTCATCTTCTAGTGTGTTTCACATATAGTGCACTCAACGGTTCAATTGTAAATATTATAACCAAGAAAACCTTTTGTTCAAGTTTCTCCTCCTTCTCGGTGTGACTTATTAAGAATTTTAATGAGCTTTACATGAGCTAAGAGAACTGACCTTTGACCGTAAGAACTCACATGCAGTTTGAGAGTGATGATGGTTGAATTTACAAATAAAAAAAATGAACTCTAAGGAGAAAAATAAGCTTGATGACCCCCGGCTGACAGGTCACAGAGAACATTTTCTGCAGCCAAAATCATCAAGCTCAGGGTGCAACGGCAAATCAATGCAGGATTTTCATTCTAACAATTGGAGACAACACAGGAGCTTAATCAGTTTAACCTAAGGTCAGAAATCCAACTTCCTCATTGGCGGCATCTCAGAACACACGGATCCTTGTGACTTGGTGCTTTAATTAGTCCAAGAATGTGAAAATTTCAGTCTGATGAAACCTTCACTGTTACCAGTGGTGGATTCTGTTCTTTTTTTTGGTTTAGGATGTGTTCTGCTATTGTATTGTTAGACAAAAAGTAGTGAAGTTGTATGAAAGACTTGATTGATGGAGGAAGTTGGTGGAAGTAGCAATGAAGGGTTGTGAGGACGCTGAATATTTAATGCAGGCAGTGCAGCAATGCTGCAAACTACATGTTCAGATACTGGTTTTCCAGTGTCGGGTACGAACGGGTTCTAAAAAGAGACGAGATGTAAGTGGACAGTCGAACGCGGTTCGAGATGTTTAGCCTGGGAATCTCAGGTTTCTGTTTGTTTTAGGGAATCTGAACGTTATGGATTAATAAATCATGTCACGGCTGGATTACACTGCCACAAATGTTAGTAGCTTCACTTTAGACGAATCCCAGTAATAAGACCACCCACGTGTGGTGGGGTGAAATCTGCCGTATCTGTATCTGTCTCCGTATCATCTTAGCGGGATTAAACCGTGTTTATGTTAGGAAACGTATGTGAGGAAGTGACTTTAAAAGTAAAAAAAAAATGTGTCCATGTCATCACGCCATTTAGTTCATCCATCCCTCAAGTTTCTTAATGCAGGCATTAAGTCAAAAACTAATCATCACACTTTCTTTCTTTCTTTTTCTCTCTTTTTTTTGTTTAAGTTATTTAAACTTTGGTTTTAGTTAGAGATCCAAAGAAAATGTCTGTGATATTTAGTGGCTGTGTACACACTCTCCAACTTTTTTCTTTTTCCTGTGCGTGTGTGTGTGTGCGTGTGTGTGTGTGGTCTGTCTTTCCATCTGTTTTAGGGTCGAGCTTCGTCCTCCCGGGTGGAATCTGAAATATATCTGAGATATTCGATCCGAAATGTTGGATGTTTTTCATAATAAACGTGTACGAATTATTGTATTTGTTTTCCTCCTTGACACCATAAAAACAACACGCTGCAGCCACACACACACACACACACACACACGTGTTTCCGCTCTGCCTGATTAGACCGAGGAGTGTGTGTGAGTGTGTGCAGGATGTGCATGATTGGCATGTGGCTCGCTCTCTAATTTATTCTGCTTTCACACTGATTCCCAGCGTTGCTCTGCTCTCGTTTCAAAAATAAGCACAAGAAAAATCAGCCAGAAAAATGCCTTTTTTCCACATAATACATTTTGACATGTCACAGTAGGAAAAGCTCAGGTGCAAATCATACAGGGAATGATGTCTGAATTCCATTTAGTCTATTTAGCTGCTTCGGTTTCAGGGTCCTGGTATTTTACATGCTGGTTCACTGCCATGTTACATTTATTTTTTGGAGAAACGTATGCATGTACACAGCCTTTTAAATTGAACTGATCTCACATTGGTTTTATTGTTGGCCTTTGCACACAATTATAATGATCATTTCTGGAATAAAAATCCAAACATTTTTTGTTCAGCTACAAATAAAATTGGAATAAACAGCACAGTGATGAAATCATTTGTAAAACTATCTGTGGATCGTTCAAGGGGACATCGCAGGGACAGATATTTCCAATGCAACATCACCACAAATAAAATCCCATTTACCACCTACCACCATGCACAAAAACACACTACAGGAGGACAAAGAAGAGCAGCACAGACTTTACATGCAGGATGAGCAGAATGAATGGACCAAAGATGAGGTGAGAGAGGAAGAAAAGTGCTTTATCTCCCCAAGTGTTCAGCCTGTGAGGAAGGACAACAATGAAGGTGAGGCAGCTTGAAACACTACAAGAAATAAATGATGGCTACAAAAACATAGTTCTCTGTGTTTTGTCTGCTCCCTTGTGGTCAAAAATGCAACTTTTAATTGAGAATAAATGAAGCTTTTATCATCTTTAAGGAATAGTTTCTTGTGAAAACATGTTTTTTACAAAAATATTCTATTGATAAAGTGCAAAGAGCTGAGAGGAGGGAATTATCTCTTGTTGATATGAAAAAAATATTACTAAACTGATGTATTTATGTCAAAAACTGCAACACCACAAACCACCAGAGCCTGTTTCCACATGAAATACATCCGCATGTGCAAACTCATCATCTTCCCAATATATCTGGTTTCAGCAACATGAACCTGCACAATGTCAAAATGCGTTCACTCTAATAAGAAATTTAAGGAGAATACAATATGAATTTCTTTAATCTGGTTAGGCTAATATTTATATGGATAGGGATCATTGTGAGGAACACATTCCAGCTTCCTTCCAAAACATTATAAAAATTGCAGCCATTTTATAAAATGTATATATTTATTAGCTTACATTTTACAGCACCATGTGTCTACAGTGTGAATCTGGAAGACAGAAATAATGACATCTTAAAGCTTACAATGTTTATATTACACCAGACTTGATTTCAATGCACATTGAGATTAAATTACAGAGCAAAGTGAATTCCTGTGCAATGAAGGATTGGTATACCAAGGCTATATTAACATAATATTTTTTTTATCTTGTCAAAATAATAGGCCGAGGCAAATAAATCAAATAGCAGTGCGAAGGGATACAAATGTCATATTCAGTAAATAATTCTTCCACAGTAATTAAAGGTGGGTTTAAATGTGTAAATGTCTACTGCACTTAAATTAATGCATTTCTTGAGTTTCTTCATTTAATAAAATATGTGAAGCTTTTAAAATATGTTTTTGAATTGATAGTGTAGAAATCTGAAAAATTAAAGTGCATACAATGTCTTTTGTTTTATTATAATTTAAATAATATTTTGCAGCCGCACCATTGGTCCCGCGCGTCAGCTGACCGATGACGTCAGCGCGCCAGCCGAGAGCGTGCGTCGAACACAGGAAGTTGAATTATCAGCTGATTCTGCTGGCTGTTGTTGATGCCCGAAGTTGCCGTTGTTTGGACACGGTGTCGCTCCGTATCTGCTCCCGACATTGAAGGCACGTTAAAACCCGAGAAAGGGGACACGGTTGGGCATTTACCGGCCGACGGGCTCATGAGTAACAGGGAAAGCGGGGACGTTGAATTAGCGCCACAGCGACAGAAGAGCTAACGTTAGCCCGAACCGTCCGCACAAGGGAAGAAAGGAAAAAAACGCACTTTCTTTGTTTATGTCGTGTCAGTCTGCACCACGATACTCATTTTATTTGTCTTGATTTTTGGATTTCTCTCTCCCTGCACACACACACACGTTATTTATATTTATACTTAAACATTGCGATCACGTAAAGAGCAGCTAGCCCGTCAGCTAACATTAGCCTGTAGCGCAAAAACAAAAACAAGACTTCTCGTCAGAGCGGTGGTGTTTGTTCGCGATAAGGAGAAGTGACAGACTAGTCTGGTTCAGACACATTATCTTGGTTTGTGCCTCTGTCATATTTTTTTTTATCTGTTAGGGAACAAGCTGGTGGTCAGTCTGTAGCGTTAAATTCGAAGACTTCTGGTCTCTCGTCTCTTCACACTTTGTATCGGGGTTGAATCCTGTTGTTGTTGTTGTTGTTTTCGTTGTTGTAATCCGCATCGATTTGTTAAACCAAACAAGCAATAGATTGACGGACAGCTCGCCTTGGGGCAGGTTGCGTAATTTGTTTATGTGCAGCCTCGTTGTCGACTTGTTATTTAAAACTTAAAACCTTAGCACGTTTTTCTCATAGGTTCTAGCTCGGTACCTTTTTTATTGTCAGCAATATATGACATGTCATCAAGTGGAGACGCTTTACTGTAACCCGTAGATTTTGCTGCTTGATGCTGGCTTCGGGGAAATAATTGTTTCTCTGCAGAGATATGAATTAACTTATCCGTGTGGACGTGTTGTGAGACGGTGCTGTGATCAGGGTGAGACGAGCAGAGAGAGACAGGGTCCCTCCACAGGGTCCCATTGTGTCCTGAGGTCAGGTGAGCTGCCCCCCACTACTTGCCAATGCTGGATCTTGAGGTGGTGCCTGAGAGATCACTAGGAAATGAGCAATGGGAATTCGCCTTAGGTGGGTATAACATTCCGATTCACAAAAACTACATGTTGCATGTACAGGATTCTTTATATTTAATGAGGAAGGCTACACACATATATTTGTGTGTGTGTGTGTGTGTGTGTGTGTGTGTGTGTGTGTGTGTGTGTGTGTGTGTGTGTGTGTGTGTGTGTGTGTGTGTGTGTGTGTGTGTGTGTGTGTGTGTGTGTGTTACAGGGATGCCCTTGGCCCAGGCCATCTCTATTCTGCAGAAACACTGCCGCATTATCAAAAATGTCCAGGTGCTTTATAGTGAACAGGTAAAAAGGCTGTTTTTGTCTCTCTCTCTTTCTCACACACATACACTCGCAACCTAATTAGCTTGTACAATAATTTGGCAGCCGTGCAAGCTTCATGTGTATGATGTGTGTTTTTCTTGTGTTGTTGTGGAAACTTTAACATATGTAACAAGAAATGTCAGTACAGTAATTGCCCAGATGTATTTATAGCTTTCAGTTGTCAAAAGCATAATCAGGTGTGGTTTGATCAGATGTGAGTGACATTGGTTTTGCAGTAAAAGAAAAGATTTTAATTTAATTGCATCCACTTTTTTTTCTTGTGGCTGACAAAAATAAAAATTTCTCATGTGTAATAAATAGTCCAAACTGTTCCAGCTCAGAAAATGTTAATATTGGATCCTTGTGCTCATGACAGCTTCTAATTGAGAAGTGGGTTAAGGCCTATAAAAAAATGTACTGACCTTAATTTATTTCTTATCTCCTGAGGTTGTTTTGGAAATAATCTTAAGATAATAGAGGTTTTAAGTGGTAAAAGCAGCAGTAGATTTTAAGATTAAATTTACCATCTTCTTATGGTACATGGTGCATGTTTCCTTACATTAAACTCAACAAAACAAGGCCCACTGTTATTTTCCATTCAGCACAATCCATGATATACTCCATTGAGTCCAATCATATATGTGCTCTATATTAGATATGCACTTAAATATGCACAGGAGTGAGTTTAGGGGCCAGACTACTGACTCATAATGTCTGACACTCAGAATGAAGAGTCATACTATAATATATAATAAGTATTAGTTGGTAACTTGAAGGTATTTATTTATAGAAATCTGAACACTGCTTTATTCCCACTGCTATGTTGTGCCACAGTGTCAATAAATCAGACAATGAATGGCAGTGCTTGTGGTAAAACCAGCTCACTGGCTTTAAATTTGCATGTGAATCAGCACCAATGTGACAGTCTGACGGCGGCTCACCACTTTATAGAGGCACCTGCCATTAGACAAAACGGGTCTGTGATGCTGGAACAGCAAATCAGTGGCTTACCATAAGGCACTTTTCAATCTTAGTGCTGCTGAAAACAATTGACGGATGGTCTTGGTTATTATTTGCATATCTGTGCGTGTGCGTCCCTGTTAATTAATTTAGTTTTTATCTCCCCACCCCCAGACGCCACTCAGCCATGACCTCATACTGAACTTGACTCAGGATGGGATTAAACTGCTGTTTGATGCCACAAGTCAGAGACTCAAGGTGAGCAGAGTCGGTGCTCTAGTGAAGCAGATCCAGTGATGTTAAGGCAAAAAGATGGTTATATATTATATATTTTGAAATCCATGTTGGATATCAGCAACATCAGAAGAGAGCTGCTGTATATAATATTTCCCCCCAATTTATAGATAATTGACAATGATACTGGCCTGCCCTTATCTCATTTTACAGTATAGTCATGTATATCTAACTATTCTTCTACGTCTTTGAACTCTACCTCATACGTTTTATCCTCTATGCACTGTGACAGGTGATTGAAGTGTATGACCTGAGCAAAGTCAAGTTGAAATACTGGTGAGTAGAATTATATTTTCCACAATGAAGCTAAGGGGTAAACGGACCTGTTGAATAGTAAAATAAAATGTTTACTGTATTTTCTACATTTTTTTTATGTCGTCACTTTGATCACTTCAACTCAAGCCATATCTCTTTAACGCATACAGCTACGCCTGTACTACTAGTAATGGTGTGTGTGTGTGTGTGTGTGTGTGTGTGTGTGTGTGTGTGTGTGTGTGTGTGTGTATGTGTGTATAATTGGTTTCTACAGGAATCCATTTTGTACTTCTCAAAAAAACACTTAGAGCCTGCATGGATGTTAATTAGATATAACACTGACTGTGTGTGTTGCTTTGCAGTGGAGTCCACTTCAACTCTCAGGCCATTGCCCCCACAATAGAGCAAATAGACCAGTCGTTTGGAGCTACGCACCCTGGAGGTACACACACACACACACACACACACACAATGTTTTTTCTTTCTCCTTTTACAGTGTAAAATCTTCTGTGTGTGTGTGTGTGTGTGTTCGCTCACATGCGTAAGCCTGCCTTTGATCTTGCTTTTATATTCTGAAGCCCTCTTCCTCCCCCCTCTTTCCATCCAGTTTACAATGCGGCGGAGCAGTTGTTCCATCTCAACTTTCGAGGACTGTCCTTCTCCTTCCAGCTGGACTCGTGGAACGAGGCTCCGAAATACGAGGTGAGAATCTTCGCATCGATTTGGCTTGTCAGCCGATTCAAGAAGGGCTGAGTGGTCATTTCTTTGTCTCTGTAGGGAATCAGGGCATTTAGGTGATTACCCTTCGTAGAGAAAGTCCGAGGTCAAGCCTCAATGTTTGCCTAATAAGTATTGATCCAAGGTGTGAATTCTCAGCTTATTTTGAGCAGAGAGTTTTCAGTAGTTTAACAGGATAATGCAAAGCATCCTACTTTTAAGATTCTTATCACAAAACATTGCGGCAACATATATATATATCAAAATATACAAAATCTATTGAGGTGTCAAAGGAAAATAGAAAAAAGAAGATAACCGTGTTATGTGAGCAGTAATAACTCAGGGATCTGATTCTGCAGCCACTGGTACAGACAATATGACACCATCTGATTTTCACAGTCTGCACACTGCATGTTTATAGAGTTCCAGCTTTCGTGTATTGTTGGTATGATTCGTCAGAGCTTTGTGTGGATGTCGTACCGTCTGCGCTGTACAGCTGTGGCATCAGGGGCGCTGCGTGTCACGAACCAGCTGCTCTGCATCTGCTCCCGTTCTGCAGCTTGCCACCGTGAAACTGTTTTTCCAGCTCCCCTTTTTCAGATGTTTAGTCCACTGGATGAGCGGCTTGTGCCTGCTCAGGGCCCGTAGTGCAGCATGCGTGCATGTGCGAACAACGGTAATTCCTGCTGATGGTCGAGGTTAAGATTGCATTTTGTTTTTTTAAGTTCAATATCTCCTGTTTTTGTTTTGTGTATCCATTCTTTTTGAGTTGGGAGTTGCTGGTAAAACTGCTGTAGTGTCCTGAGAATAAATGAAAACTCGTGAGCGTTTGTGTTGCATTATGATTAAAATATATTCAGACCAATAAATCCATACTGAACTGCATAATGATCTCAGAATTTATAATAATCAGTTTGCTGAATGGCATAATTCATAATCTCTTCTGTACCACAGACCTTTTCAGATAATACCTTTAATCTAATTAATGCAGCAAACCTTAATGCACCATATGAATATGCAAATCCTGCTTATGTATTGGAGTAAATATGTTCCTCTGGATTTAATTGAAATGAATAGCAAATCAGCACAAAAGTGAATTCATCTGATTGAGTGCTGAACCTTTGTTTGATTAACGGTTTTCTACCTGACAGAGATCCAAGTTGTTTTTAAAAATGCACTGTAATTTATTTAGCATTTTCCCACATGGAAACATTCGTATTGAATCAGTCACTATGTTATTATACACTCTCTGTGCTTCATCATATTTTATCACATCTTAGGAAAAGTCTCTGAAAATGTGCATTGTGTTTACTACGTGTGTGTGTGTGTGTGTGTGTGTGTGTGTGCACACGCCAACACAGCAGCCCTGTATTACTCCCAGTTGTTTTGCCTTGGCAGCCTAACTTTGCCATGGGTTTGGCCTCCCTGCAGATTCCACATGGGGCCATGGTCAAGAGAATGCACATCTACACTGGTAACAACCTTCAAGAGACGAGGTAACCGAGGCGCGCTGCACCTCTGCCAGGGCTGCACAATGCTCCATGTGTTTTATTTTATCGATAGAAAATGTTAGATTTTCAACAAATATTATGACAGCTATCAATTTGATGTGCTAATAATAAAGCTGGATTGCACTAAATTATTATTTCCACACTTTAACAGGTACAAATGTGCAGAGAACATCGATAAAAAGCGTTATTGAACACACATGCATGTATAATCTCAGATTCAACGAGGCTTAGAAACGACTGATGCGTCCCCTCTCCTCTGTCTTAAGAGCCCCAGCGATGCCGTTGGCTTGTTTCCTAGGCAACATCTATGCAGAGTGTGTCGACGTCCTGAGAGATCGTGCAGCACCTCTGGGGCTCAAACTCCGCCTCCTCACTGCTGGTAACGTGTGTGTGTGTGCGTGTGTGTGTGTGTCTACGAGAATGAGCAACCTTGAATCTACATTAAGATGAACTGTCTGTTTTGTTCTCTGCAACTACACACCTTTTCAAACTGGATGATTTTGCCTGGTCTCGTCTCCACTGCAGACTAATATCAAAATATTTAACTTCTCTGTTATTGTTCTTTTTGTTGTTGTTGTTGTGTGTAAGTGCAGGTTGCGGTCCTGGCGTGATGTCCGACTCCAAAGTGCGATCGCTGGAGAGAAGCATCTACTTCGGGGACTCCTGTCAGGACGTACTGGCCGCTCTGGGTTCACCGCATAAAGTCTTCTACAAGTCTGAGGACAAGGTGGGAGGGCGGTTTCTCATTCAGTGTTTACTCCGTGGTAAAACTGCCTCTGCTCTGATCTACATCCTCTCCTCTATCACGCTGACAGCTCAGTGTTCCTCTCCCGGGGTTGTAATCCTTCCTAACTCCTCAAACTGATTCCATTACCAACTGACATGCTACCTTTCACATTGTGAATCTTGCCCTTCGTCTCAGTTACAATTCACCTCTTCGACGTGCCTTCAGAATAACTCATAATGTACACTATTGTACACTATATATTCAGTTCTTATCACAGGCAAAATTCCTCATTAACCGTGTTGAAATCGTATTTATTCTAGATGAAGATCCACTCACCATCGCCTCACAAGCAGGTTCCTTCTAAATGCAACGACTACTTCTTCAACTACTTCACCCTCGGAGTGGTACGTAAGAGCCTTTTCATACCGGTGTTATTCAACATGAACGTATGCACACGGCTGTTTCTGAATTTGCAAGGTCCAAAGTCATAAAGTCATAACGCTGGAAAGTTTGTGTTGGAAAGCTGAGAAGTGGGGAAAAAACAGTTATGCTGAAGCATGTTGCTGAATAGCAGCTGATAGTGGAAGTTTATTATCAAGGTTGTTGTCTGGAAGTTTTTTATCTCGGATAATCCCTGCAGTACATGCAGTAATCAGGTTAGTTCTTGGAAGTGAAGTGTGTGTGTGTGTGTGTGTGTGTCACACAACAAGCATTGCAGCCTAAATTAGGCTTCAAGTGTTTATTATAGGACATATTGTATTACAGAATACAAGTTTCTAGTTTTCTAAATTGCTTCGTAGAAATAAAATAAGGAGGAATGGCTCTTTAATCTGTTTGGCAGTCCGTCAGATTTCAGATTTAAAATATATTTAGCCCTTTGGGTTATCTTAATTCCCCAGACTTGTTTGGACAATATGGGCGGAAAAAAGCAAACGTGATGTCCTCCTGTGTCGCAGCAGCCACTGTCCAGATACTACCAGCTGCACACTAAGCTCTGCACGGCTGCAGAGTTGCACTGTTTGCAGTAGATTGGACTGCAGTTGTGTTTTTTTTTTTTTCTCTTCTGCAGGATATCCTGTTTGACTCAACAACTCACCTGGTTAAGAAGTTTGTCCTCCACACCAACTATCCTGGACATTACAACTTCAACATGTACGTGTCTTGCTTGTTCCTATGATTCTTTAACCTAACTTCATTTACACCCAAAGCAAAAAACAACTATACCTGTTTCCTTTTCTGTACTTGAATACTATTTTCATTTCCCCTCATCCCAGATATCATCGATGTGACTTTAAGATTCCACTAGTGATCAAAAAAGGTGAGACCCTCCTCATTCCTCTCAGGGAGAATAATGCTTGCATGCCGCCTTAAATAGCATGATTGGTTGTCTCTAATTTCTCCATTTATGTCCCTGCAAAAAGCAGACGGAGCTGGTTCTCAGACAGAGGACGGTGTGTTAACCACCTACAGCAAGGTCAGTTCCAGGCCGATTTTTATGAATGTGCGTTGTTGTACATTCACCAGGTGGCGCTGTGGCGAGGCTGTGATGATCTGACTCCATGTTTATCAGCGAGTTCGGCTTTTCTAACACACGCCTCCTCGTTGGGGATTACAGAGAAGAACTTTCCAGCTCTTTGCTTGCATGGTTTTATGAGGAAATATAAATATTACGGGGGGGAAAAATACATCTGGAAAATCATTACCCAGAATGGTTGCTTCCAACACTCTGCTGTTCTGGTCTCTGCATTATCGTTGTTGTGCAAAACAGACGATTCCATTAACCCTTTCATGGCGTTTTATACACAGAAACTAACTGTATCATGGTGTAGTATTTTCCTGTATCACTAAATTCTTAAGTTTTGATAAAGTAGGATGACATAACCTTTTTTTCTACTAGTATTATAAGACTTATTATCTGACTTTCATGCCCCAGCTTTACTTCCAGAACATTTAATCAATCCTTGGTTATTTTATTTTGTCAGTGGGATCAGATTCAGGAACTGCTTGGTCACCCGATGGAGAAACCCGTTGTGCTCCACAGGTAAATAAACTCACAATACCCTGTACGCTCACAGACGATAATACGTTTTATTTTCAATTAATACATCGGTGTATGTTTGACAGGTCCTCGTCAGCCAATAACACCAACCCCTTTGGCTCCACCTTCTGCTTCGGACTGCAGAGGATGATCTTTGAGGTCAGATCACTTTCTATTTGAGTGGGAATAATCTGTTTGAAGCAGGGGTCACCAACCCAGGTCCTGAAAGGGCTACTGTGGGTGCAGGTTTTTGTTTCAATCAAGCAGTAACACCTGATTCTACTAATGAAGGTCCTTAACAAGTGGTTCATTAGTATAACCAGGTGTGTTACTGCCTGGTTGGAGCTAAAACCTGCACACACAGTAGGGTTGGTGACCCCTGCTTCAGGCTTTCTCAGCATTGTTCACCTTTGCCTGCTGAACTGCTGTTGTAGGAGCTATGTAGCATTAGCAATACCTGGGATGAGGAATTAACTAAGATGTTTTTAACAGTGGATTAAGATAGGATAAGATATGACTTTATTGAAATCACACAATGGGGAAATCTGCTTGTTACTGCAGCGTACAGAGTAAAGAAAGAGAAAAGAAAATAAAAGCTATAAAAAATAAAATACACAACATTATGTACAAAATTCGTAGAATTTGTTGATCCGCATACACAGTATGCATTATGGACATAGGAATGGAGAAAAAATACTAATAAATAGCAAGAAAAAAGTATGCATAAGCAAAGCATATATACATACATACATGCACATACACACATATTTGCATATATATATATACACGCACATACACATGTACACATACATAGCTAATGCAGACTTAAGGTGCAGGATGTGTGTGTAGAGAAACCAAGAACACCTTGGTTAAGAACTGCAAACATTCTAGATCAGGGGTCGCTAACCCTGGTCCTGGAGGACTACTGTGGGTCCAGGTTTTTGTTCCAATCAAGCAGTAACACCTGATTCTACTAATGAAGGTCCTCAGTTGATTAGTAGAATCAGGTGTGGTACTCAAAGTAGCCCTGGCTTAAAGTTATAGATGGTATACAGCACATTGTTTACAAACTATTAAGTTAGTAAAAGTTAGAATTTGAGTCACAGATAAGCCATAAAATTGAATTCTGTGTGTATTGGTTAAGTCTGCTTGTCAGCCTGTTAAGAGAAGGAGACAGGTTAGCATTTTTTTTTTTGCTTTCTCCAGGTGATGCAGAATAACCACATAGCGTCGGTGACCCTCTACGGTGCTCCACGGACCACCAGTCAAGCCCGTCCCGGGTCCAGCAGTAGTTCCCACTGAACGAAGTAACCACAACCACGCCCCGCTCTGGCCTGTCCTGCATCTAGAACCTTCGACTGACTGAACTTCTAACCCGGAGCCAGATTCTTAACCAAGCGGTCCTAACCCGGAGCAAAGAGTCCTCCTCCCTGCCCGGCTCTGACCATGCGATTCATCTTTAAACACACACACGGTCCACCCAACTCTGCCTACCCCAGGACTCCGCCCAGGACTTGGTGACGCGGTCGCAGTGCTGGAGCATTGATGAGCTAAACCGTTTCCGGTTCGTCCGTCCGGTGACCACATCCGCCCAGGTCTGTGATGACATTTCCCACCAGTGAGATGTAACAGGCGACGACCTTCCAACCGCACTGCCAGCCGAACCAGTACCGCCTGTCTTCCGGCCACGACTTCTGATTCAGACTGAGCTGGTTCAGTCAAAATGAATGAATGAATGAATGAATAAATAAACCGGGACACCTGCGAGAAACTAACCAAACCAGCCCAGCGAGAGCCGTCAGAGCCAAAAACCTACGATAATCTCCACTGTAACCAAAAGCAGGAAATCAATATTTCATCGTACAACAGAGGGAGCCGAACGCACTCAGGGTTTGGAGAGACGCGACCCGGGATGTAACCAGCTCGCCAACCAGATGTGAAGCCTCTTTTAAAAGCAGAATGTTCCAGAAACAGCCCACATCACCTTTCTTTAAACCCTCCATCCTGCACACACACATGCAAATAAAACACAGCAGTAGACACTCTATTAGTACGGCTTGATGCTTACACACACACACACACACACACACAGCGCGGCTCACATAGACGAGCATCTGCATGCGTTTGGCTACTGATTTTAAACAGACTGATGTAATTCAAGCACACAAACATTTCAGCCCCCCCCCCCCTTCACTACTGCAGCGTGTCTTCATGTATTCTCCTAATACATGAAGACAGCCGGCTTTCGGCCTTTTAAAGCGAACACACACGAACGTGGAGACGTGCAGGTGTGTGTGCGCAGACACGAGGATTTGCATGAACTTGACAGACGCATTAGAATGAGAGGAAACCCTGTTACAAGCACAAACTGGTGACCTGTTTCTGTTTTGTTTTTAATTAGTATTTTGGTTCGTACGGTCCCGCATGTCACAAAAAGGGGGCGTACACACACACTTATTGTTTTTCTCTGCCCCCCCCCCCACCCCACCCCCACCTGTTTGTACACATTCACACCATTTTTCATGTTTTATTCTTTTTGTAAATCAATGTTTACATTTGCACTAAATGATTGGTTCGTCGTGCGCTATCCTTCAAGAGGTGGATCGCATTTTTTGCAGAGGTAGCGGCGTGAATGTGTGTGTGTGTGTGTGTGTGTGCGTGTGCGTGTGTGTGTGTGTGTGTGTGTGCGTGTGTGTGTGTGTGGGCGCGTTTGGACAGAGAAGAGGTCGTTTGCGGTCATGCCTTCCGTGTTGCACTCTCGTTCCTCCCTCTTTAAATCGCGCTGTCATCTCCACGTCCGACCGACGCGTCGCGATCCGTCGTCCTGTTCCTCTGTTGAATTGCCAAATGCTCTAGCCAAAGACGTTTCAGGATGGTTCCGTTTGATCTGCTGACATTTCTCACTGTAACCTCTTTGTCTAAACGTGCACTGTGGATAGTGTAAGCGTGTGTGTGTCCCCCCCCCCCCCTTCTTTTTCCCATCATTTCCATTGCGTTGTATTATATTTTTTTTGTGGTAAAACCTCTAAATTCAGCTCCGGCTTTCTGTAATCGCTGATGGTAATTACACCAGACAGGAATAGCTGACTCATGTAAGTGTTTTATAAAAGAAAAAAAAAAACTCCATCTTTCATCCAGATTCAGTCGCAGCTGCAGATGCACTAACAATAGTAACAGCCGATGCGTCTCGTGTGTCAGTGTTTAATTGCACAGTAGTTACTGTTGTCAGAGAGCTGTAATTTAAAGAAATTACCATTATTCCTTTGTGAGTTCAGTGCATTTGAACCTCGTTTAGAAACGGGGGGGGGGCCCATCAGTCATTCCTGCATCATAGCATGTGACTGCAGTTTGCATCTCTCCCTCCCAATATATATGAATTTAAATTATTTTTTAATTACAAGTAATTCAATAAACCGTGTATGGATTGGAAATACACACGTTCGCTTCTTATTGTCCTTTGTTGTCGATAAAACGCCGTTTGTGTCGGTGTATGTGAAGGCATCAGGGTGTCGCCATGATACGATGTTTTAAAGTGTCGACAGAAAATTACAGCCTGGCTGCTTGCAGGTTTTTTTTTTTTTTGCAAAAGACGGAAACGGATCTTTCGCCACGAGGTGCATGCAAAGCAAATGCAAATGGCTTCTTTGTTCCCTGACTTTGGATTTTCATTAAAAGCAGGAGGAAAAAAATAAGAATCAATATTTCTGATTAATTCCTTGAGGACACATCTTTTTACAATGAGATGATCATTAACATTTATTATACTTTTAGCTAGTTTGTTTAACAATTGTGTTATGTTTTTTGGTTGTCTCTGAACATTTTTAGCTGTTCTCATTTCTCTCCACACACACAGGCCCTGATGCTTATGGAGCTGATGTACAAAAAGCTGTAAATAATGATGTTTCCCTCATTCTGCTGTCTCCTCATGGTCTAACCACACAGACACAAACTCATAATGTCTGAGTGTCTTTAACGTTTCCTCAGGAGGAAGGATCTGCTCACTAACAATCACTGGAAGGTTTAATTGTTTTATTTCAGGCCACGCAGTATTGAAACTTTTATCATGTGCAATGCTAAAGCTGCAAGTCCACAGATGTACCAGGCAGGGAAAACGTGCATCCTCCTCCACATCTGGACTTGAAGGGAGCACTGGTAGGAATGTTGTTGTTTTTTTATTTTGTAGAGTGGACAGAATCCAAATTTAAAGTCTAGCTTGGGTATAATGCTAGATTTCTCTTGTTTACACTAGTAAAAACATGGCTACAGCTTTCTTGTAGCCAGACTCCCTCTGAATCAATGCGAGGCCCAGATAGATAGATGGAACCGTGTTTCTGGATTACATTTCTCTCATCGGGCTTCCAGGTTTAAGACTTAAAGTCTCACAAACTTGGAAACACGGCGTTTCCCATTTCTTTTTATGGTTTATTCGCAATCGAACGGGTTCAAACAGGAACCAGATGCATCAGACTGGTCGTGAAAGCTATTCTACATTTTACTACAACTCGCTTTTATCGAGTAAAGATGAGCAGAAAGGGGGAGACAAACGCATGGGACTGTGGAACATTGTGCCTCATCCCCCACCGAGTCTTTGACTTCTGTCCCTGTTCCCTCCTGTAAAAAAAAGAACTTCAATTTGAGCTGCATCATTGTACATTGTGTGTGTGTGTGTGTGTGTGTGTGTGTGTGTGTGTGTGTGTGTGTGTGTGTGTGTGTGTGTGTGTGTGTGTGTGTGTGTGTGTGTGTGTGTGTGTGTGTGTGTGTGTGTGTGTGTGTGTGTGTGTGTGTGTGTGTGTGTGTGTGTGTGTGTGTGTGTGTGTGTGTGTGTGTGTGTGTGTGTGTGTGTGTGTGTGTGTGTGTGTCATGGAGCCACAAGCTGACATGGGGTTACAGAGGTCATTTCATTTTTTTTTTTTTTTTTGCAGAGAAAGGCATTTTGGGTTCGTGTGTGTGTTTGTGTGACACAACAATGTGAAAATGTTCACAACCCTTTGTCATGATTGAAAGTGTATTTATCCATAAGTTGGAATCAGGAATAAAAAGAAACTAGTATGTACGCTGACAGAGAATTTTAATTAAAACCTGAAAGCGTGGCTTTCTTTTTTTCCTCCCTTCACCCACTCTTGAAGTTGAATTATTGCCCCCCTGCAAAAAAAAAAAATCTCGGAGCAAACATTGGAAGCAGATGGGGGCATAAATCAAGAGGAGAAACAAAGCAAGTGAAGCAAATAAAATAAAAAAGAAAACTACAGTCCTTTTATTGGAACGTTTCCTCTCACACCTTTTATCTACAAGTATGTCATTGTGTGTGTGTGTGTGTGTGTGTGTGTGTGTGAGATGGGGTAGACAGGATCTATAGGGTGAGTGATGGGTTATCTCATCCAAACTCAGGTGGACATATCACATCCTTGTTTTTCACTTTTTTTTTGTTTTTTAAGCTGGAAAAACAAGTGGGGGAAACGTAACCCAGAGGTCTGTGTGGCTGTTTTATTTTTCATTTAATGGAAGAATGAGTGATTGTCATAATCCCGTAATGTAATTTATAATGGACAGCTTCAGTTCAGTGTGATGCTACTCTCGTATTAACGCTTCGTATTGTTCCTTCTTGGTATCATCTCTTCTGTTGCCTATCTCCCTTCCTCCCCCCCTCTTCCAAATATATATTTTTTTGTGGATTTACAGTACATTTTGAGCCCATTTCTGGAAATGGGAGAGATTATACATGATTAAAACATGGGAAATACATCCGATCGGGGCATTTTATATTTTGAATACCATATCTTTTTTTCTTTGTGTATGAAGAAAATAAGTAGATTTATTCAGCATGTCCACTGAAAACAAGGCAATAACAAAACTCCCAGTGCAGAGACAAGGATTAGGTGGAATGAACGTTTCACATCAAGCTGCCGTTTTGCCATCTCAAAGAACTCTGATGCAGTTTTTGGGACTTTTTCTGTCATTGACATCAAAGATCATTTCTGTGTGTGCAACCAGGATATGAAAAATACAATAAAAAATGTGGATGTGAAAAGGTCGGGGAGGTTTTGTGCCATCTGTGCATTTTTCTGTATTTATACTGCTGTGAAATGACAAACATTTGAATGGTGTGTACGGTAAGGTAATACCTGAATCTAAAGTTGTACTAAGTTAAATTTTACATGCAAATTGTGAGAATATTTTGCCACTGTGTGCACATGTGATGCACGTATATGATCCATCTAGAACCTCTAGCGTGTTTTTCTGCAGAAATGCAGCATGCATTATGATGATTTTCTGCATACCGTACACACTTTAGATATTTTGGAGTATATAAACAAGGTAAAAACAAAAAATGCACACGAAAAATAATCATTATAACCACAGCAATAAGTCAAGGGTTCAAGGGTTTCGATCTGTGTGTGTGTGTGTGCCCCAGCTGGGTCCCAGTGTGCAGCTGGTTTCCATTTAGACATTTTTTTTTATTATTTTTCCCCCCCCAGGGAACTAACTGAATGTCCACATGTGTTTATTCATGTCTATCCAGCTTTAAGGGAGAAAAGAACTCTGCAGTTTCCTCACATTAGACCATTAAAGTCTCTTCCTACTCACCTGCTCCACCAACGTCACAATATTACCGTCGTCTTTACGTTTCAATGGGGTTAAACCAGCCAACCGCATATCATTGATATATTTTAGGATCAATTGCACATAGAATATTACATTCCATTTCCCCAAAGATGATTTTCCTTAATGTTCTAGCCACAGATGCTGTGTTACAACCAATTTCTACATGCACAGTGTGTCGCAGATTATTTTGTGATCTCGAAGAACTAAAAAAAAAAAAAAAAAACGAATAAAAATAAAAAAATGTGGATGTGAGAAAAGGTTTGGGATGTTTTGTGCATTCATTCTCTAAAATGACAAACATTTGATTGGTGCGTGAGTTTACTTTACTAGTCAATAGGCAGTGTCTTAATTTAAAGTTGGACTAAAACGTGTGCAAAATCTGAATTCTTAAATTAAAATACTACATTCAAATTGTGAGCAAAGTGTTAAAATATTTTGCCGCCGCATCCACGTGTGTTTCTGTTGGAATGCAGCCTGCAAGGAGGTATGCTTGTCTGCAAACCTCACACATTCTGAATAGTTTTGAAACCATATGGTGAATATATATATATAAATATATATATATAAAGGTTTAAAAACACAAAATACACAAAAAATATCATGATCACAACAATAAGTCAAGTGTTCACATGAAAGTTCAAACGCCAGACTATGGCCTTCCTACAAACAAGTCAGCAGAGGTTTTGGTGTGTGTGTGTGTGTGTGTGTGCTATAGTCCTAGCTGGCTCCCAGTGTGCAGCTGGTTTTCCATTGAGACATCCTTTATTTTTCCCCCAGGGAACAAACCCTCCGTCCACATGTGTGTTCATGTCTAATCCAGCGTTAAGGGAGAAAAAAAAAACACACATTCGATCATTAAAGTCTCTTCTTTCCTACAACTCACCTGGTCCATGAACGTCACAATATTAACATTCAGTGTGTACATTTCAATGGGGTTAAACCAGCAAACCGCATATCGTTGTGTTATATTTTAGGATCCCTGTGCAAACAGAAACAGCACATTTACATTCCAAGGAGTACACATTCACAAGTCCTCACATTGAAAACATTCAAAGTCTTGGAAATTTATAACAACATGAAAAAATTATAACAAATCGAGCACATTTTCGTTACAAATCAAAGTCTTGCTTGTTTTCTGTTTGGCGTTTGCCAATTCATTTCCCCCCAAAGACGATTGGCTGTGTCTGTCATGCACGGTGTCCTGCAGGAAAACCACTAATGCGTGACAAACACCTCCTTCTCGCCGTAGTCGGCCTCCTCGTCCACGCCCTCCCCCCTCCTCCTCCTCCACCTGAAGGGCCAGGACGTGGGGCTGGTCCTGTTGTGGCAGCTCAGCCCCGGGTCGTGCAGGAGGTTCCACATGAGCCAGATCTGCGGCACGCTGAGCCTGTGCACCACCATGAGCTCCCGGTAGAAGCACGGGTCGAACGTCTGCAGGTTGGGGGCCGCCGACGGCCGGGTGATTCCGAACGTCCGGAAGCCCTGGTGGCGGGAGGGTTTGACGCCGATCAGCTGGAGGCACATTCCCAGGAAGACGTCGTCGATGGGGAACAGCTCCACCTAGAGAGAAAAAGAGAGTCAAAGAGACTACAGACACGTGTGTCCAACTCAAGTCCTGGAGGACTACTGTGGGTGCAGGTTTTTGCTCCAACCAGGCAGTAACACCTGATTCTACTAATAAAGATCCTTAGCAATGGTTATAGTGGTCTATTAGTAGAATCAGATGTTACTGCTTGGTTGGAACGAAAACCTGGACCCACAGTAGTCCTCCAGGACCAGGGTTGGTGACCCCTTCTTTAGGGTTTCTTACATCCTCCACTTTTCTTGCTAACTGGTATTGTAATACCTGGGATGAGGAATTAACCGAGATGTTCTGAGTAGTGGATTAAATGGATATTCGACTGGGCACCAAGGAGCCTGCAGACCAGATCAGGGGTCACCAACCCAGGTCCTGGAGGGCTACTCTGGGTCCAGGTGTCTGTTCCAACCAGACAGTAACACACCTGATTGTACTAATGAATCATTAGAGCTCTTGATAAGGACCTTCTTTAGTTTAGATCAGAATCAGGTTTTACTGCCTGGTTGGAACGAGAACCTGGACCCACATGTCCAGGGTTGGTGACCCCTGATCGATTATATTACAATACTATACTATACTAAATATTAGACTACATCATAGATGCCAAATCCTGGTCCTGCAGGGGCTGGTGTGGGTGCAGGTTTTTGTTCCAACCAGGCAGTAACACCTGAATCTACTAATCGACCATTAGAGCTCCTCCTATGGACCTTCATTAGTTTAGATTAGAATCAGGGGTGTTACTGCCTGGTTGGTGACCCCTGACCTAGAATATAAAAGTAATTGATAGCATGTTTTTTTTTTTATTTTTTAAAACCTTTTTTTAAAGACTTAAACTATCTGGTACCAGGTTTTAGGGTTACGTCACGTGACATTTTTGACGTTGTCCTACATAGTGTTAGAACCTACCTGGAATGCAGTCAAACTAATGAGAATAAATACATATATTGTAGTATAGGGGGTATGTCCCAAATTCTCTTTGAAGGACCTTTATTAGTAGAATCAGGTGTTGCTGCCTGGTTGGAACAAAAACCTGGACCCCGGTAGACCTCCAGGACCAGGGTTGGTGGCCCCTGCCCAACCGTGGTCCTGCAGGGGCCACCAACCCTGGTCCTGGAGGTCTACTGTGGGTGCAGGTTTTCGTTCCAACCAGGCAGAAACACACCTGATGCCACCAGAACCCTTGATAAGGACGTTCATTAGTAGAACCAGGTGTTACTGCCTGGTTGGAACAAAAACCTGGACCCCGGTAGACCTCCAGGACCAGGGTTGGTGGCCCCTGACCCCCCCCGACTAAAGTGTTACGTACCTGTTGACAGGAAGAGCTGAGTCTCCGGGCCGTATGTCCAGACATGACGAACCCGCCCCCCCCGGCGTAAGGCGGGTACAGACCTCCTCCGTACACAAACTCGGGCACGAAGTACTTGGAGCTGCGGCGTCGGATGGGTTTAGCGTTAACGATGATGTCGCCAACGAAAAGATCCCTGTCCGCCTTCTGGCCCTGCAGCATCTCCAGTATGTTTTCTATATTCACGTACACGTCAGCGTCACCCTTGAAGATAAAACTGCAGGACGGGAAACAGACGGAAGACATCAGGCTTGAGTGGAATAAAGTGGAGGGATTAACTCAATTTGGGATTGGGTCACTGACCTGACGTGAGGACAGGTGACGTTGACCCACTCCAGGAAGTGCGTCTCCTTCAGGGTCAGGTTGAAGAAGGTGTCCTCGAAGTCCCACAGCAGGATGTCCCCGTAGGCCCGGCTCTCGTAGGCCAGCAGGCGATCCCACAGCGGCAGGGCCGTGGCGTTCCTGGGAACCGCCAGCAGGAAAACCGTACGGATGGACACGCCGTTCTGGAAACGCCCCTCCTTCCCCCATGTGCGGCGTACCACCTGCAGGAGTTGATTATGGGTGGAAAGCCATGAATTTGTTGACCAATAATGAGACTGAGGGTCTATTAGTCTTTCAGAGTCAGTTGATGCTATACAATGCTAATTATATGAGCTCACTGAACCTGTTATATTTCTGCTATAGGGTTAAAAAAAAATGGGTTCTGGGTTGTTTGCATGACTTTAACAGATTGTCTCGGGCCATTAAAACAGCTAAATCTCTGCAAAAGAAAGTTCATTTTATAGGACTTGATGATGAATGATTTTTAGCATCCAGGTTGCTAAATTCTTGTTGTTTTTTCCAAGTGACGAAAAGGAATCTTGAAAACATTAGGACACAGTAATAGATGCAGGGTCGAGCCGGTAGAGGAATGAGTTTGTTTCGATATCGTGCAATAAAACGAAATATGTTTGCAATTTAAAAAAATGATTTGACAGAAGTGACAATACTAAACCAACCCTAGGACATCCTGCAGCTCTAAATGATGAGAAATGCAATGCAATACAATCTGAATCCAGTGAGGCAGACTGGGTCTGACACATCTGGGTGTGTAGCAGTAAAATGCTCCCTCGTGTTCGCCCAGTGGGTGACTAGCTTATTTTTAGGGCTGGAAAAGCAAAACCATGAGCTGAAAGACACTAAAACGCTCATTAGAGAGCTTGATTTTGGCCATTTTGTTTTTATATGGGCACATTATCGACACATAAAGTTGTTATGTGCCATTTCACCTGACACATGTGAGTCAAGCTGTGTTCCGGTTTATTGAGAGAAACGTGTTTTTTTTTTCAGCGAAGACATATGACAACACGGCATATTTTACCTGCCGTTTATCAAAATCTGCAGCGACAGATTTCACTGCCACCAGCATGTACGGCGCCGTGGTCGTCTGGCCTTCTCCCGCTTCCTCCTCTCCTCCTCGGACGTGGCATTTCTCCGGTTGGTCTATGAGCAGCTTAAAGTTCCTGTTGTCCTTCTCCCTCAGGTACGTCTCGAAGTCAAACGGCGGCATCGTGGGTAAAGGGTTGGCGGCGGGCTTGGTCGGCGCCGCGTTCTTCCGTCGCGACTTGGACTTTCCCTTCGGTTTGACCTGAGTTTTGGCCTTGGACTGAGCAGGTTTAGGCTTAGGCTGGGACTTGCAGGGGGGCAGCTGGGGCTCCGCGGGACTGGAGGGGGACTGATCATTTAGAGATGTAACAGGGGACATTTATTATAACAGTGAAAACATGCATCTTAGACCTGCAAAGAAATGTAAATGTAATTTTTGTTATTATCTGTTCATGTTACTCCATGTTAATCGCTTACAGGCTAATTATAAAACATAGTGCATGTACATACTTTGATGCACCTGATGTGAAAGTTCATGCAAAACATACTGCTTATGATTGGTCAATGCATCAATGCATTTCCATACTTCTAACATATTGTTATATAGCTTATCCTTAAGTGCGAATTAAGCTACACTAAGGTGATTTCTTTCAAATTAAAAGTCATCATATCACACCTGATATTAGTCTGTGTGTCACTTGTTTGTCGCATTATTCGCATTATTCCACAGCGACACTTCATTTCAAACGAGCCTCTTCAAACAAGCATGAAGTGACTGTAGTGTGTGATAAATTAGAATCAGCGAAAACATGATGACACCAAATACAGATGGAAATTTATGGCCTGACAGATGTGTTAAATGAGAATGTTGGCGCCTCAAATCCAAAACATATCTGGTAAAAATCTGCATCTGCAGCATCGAATGTTTTCCTTAACATACACCAGTACAAATCTTATTTTACTTTGAAAACAAATTCACACACTCAAATCTTAATCCTCCATAGTTATTATTATTATCACTGAGCCAATAAGATAATAAGTTATTACATTATTGGCCAAAAGGTGTTTTATCATATATTATATTATTGCCATTATTACATTTTAAGAGGGCAATTTTTATCCGATATCAGCTATTATTATTATTACATTATTTCCCATTTGAGAGGCATAACCTAGACTCTGATCTGATCAGTAACTACAGATCAATCTCAAATTTGTCCAAATTTCTTCCTAAAATCAACACATAGATCATCCCCTCATCAAAATACAATAGTCTGAACCTTATCATCGAGCCTCAGGAAATCCCACAGCACATAACTGCTCTAACAAAGTGATAATAAAATGGTGTTAAATGATCCGTTTGTTGTTTGGAACTCTGGCTCAGATTGTAGGTTGTTCCGAGATCTCAGTACAGCTTTCAACGCGATTGATCGCCACAAAAACAGAATACTGGTCAAACTGACAGCGCTCCTGGTTTGATCACATTTATCTGAAAGATCTTTGAGAAACAGGTTGAGTCTGTCTGACACTGCAAAACCAAAATTTCCATCGTCACACGTAGCCACTTTCAGTCCGACAGACATGAATTTGTGTGTGGCGTCCCACAAGGCTCCATTCTGGGTACACTCCTTTTTTAAATCTATAAACGCTGCATTATCAGAAACATTAGCTTCCACGTCAGCAGCTTGGAATAAATTAACCACTGGATGGCAGCAAATCTCCTTCACTGACATCATGGCCGATTCCCAAGTGCACAGATTAAAAACCTTGGAGCTTTAGAATCAATCCTTTATCAATAAAGTAGCTCCACTCAACTACTGCTACCTTTTTTTTTCCAGGTTAGAGACATTTATAGAATCAGAGATTTTCTTTCCTGGTCTGACTCAGACAAACACTGACTCATACTTTGCAGTTCTCAGTTTAAGGGTCTTCCAAACAAAACAATCCACAGACAACATATTTATCCATAACTCAGCTGCACGAGTTTTAACCAGAATAATAATAAAAAAAAACGTCAGACCAAGCCTTCTCCATGTTCTCTGAAAACCTTAAACTGCTACCCTGTTGTTCTCAGAATGCAATTAAAAATCCTCCTCGTGGTCTACAAAGCGCTTACTAATTTGCTCCACATTACATTTCGGTCATGTAATCAGTATACCACCCCAACAAATAAAGACTGAAGCAACACTGAAGTCCTCCCTCTTTAAGTAGAGCGTTCTCTTAATTTAACTCAGTGTATGGTATGTGTGTATATACATATATATGTATGTATATGTTTCTGTGTATAAGCACACACACTTGTGCTGTTTTTATATAAAGCACTTTGAATTGCTTTGGTACACAAGGTTGGCACATAATATAAACTTGAAATTAATTGATGTTTAATTGAATTAAACTACATGATGAAGGTCATGGTGTCCCACAAGGATCTATGCTTGGTCCTCCTTTTTTTTCCTTTATTTATATGTTTTCCCTTACATATATAAAAAAACTAATTCCCTAAAAACTAAGTTCTCATTTGAAGATTAAGATTTCTCATCTATATTGTTTTTTGCATTGCGACGATTTGATTATATTGCCTTATTCCCACATATTTGTACTAACTCCCCATACATGCTAGCACTGACTTCTATAGTCGTATCGCTGTTTGTCAAGTCGCTTTTATTCGTAATTATGACAAATTAATTATCATTTACATATGATTAGGTTTGACTTGACTTGCACAGGTGCACTGGTACAGAAAATGTTGCTGACTCTACAAGTCTAGACATCTACGCTCTCCAGTGACATGCGATAAATTTTCTTCTTGCTGCTTCACGCCTGGCATGCTACAACAAACAAAAAAAACTCTACTCTGCATGTTTTAGTCACTGAACGGATTATCTGGTTATTCAGCTAGTTCACTATGTGGAGAATTTAGGTGTAGCTGAGCTTTTTTTTCAAACCTACAGTCTACATAGCAGAATGTTCTAGCCTACAGTCGATGTGTTGAAACATGCTGAGAAAGACCTAATGATCCTTTCCTCATATTCATACCTCTGGAGACCCCTGGCCTACTTTGGCCACCTTGGTTCCCAGGAGGGTCCGGCTGGAGCTGGTGGAGCTGTGGATCTCCAGCTTCCAGGCGGGCCTGTCCCACCCAGAGCCCATCAGGACCTGGAGACATGTTTTTTTTTTAAATATTTTGTGGAATGCCGGAAAAACAAAAAAAAATAAATCTGAATGGACTCTTGCCGTGGCTGGTCGGGGCCTTTTTTTACCTGGCGGGTGTAGAGCAGCAGGCAGAACAGAACCAGCAGCAGCATGGTGCACATCACGTCCCCCTTGACGTGGAGGACCCTCCTCATCGTCGTAATCTTCCTCAGCATCTTCTGCAGATCCCGACGTCGAGTGAGTTAAGTACTGAACGGGAACAAGCGTTGGGGCTGCGGCTCACGCTGCATCGCAGCTCGGAGGGGTTCACCAGGCTGTTCCTTCCCATTCTGCTGCAGTGATAAGCTGCACCTCCAACTTCACAGTAGTTCTGCAAAAACACATCCCAGCTACGTCTCTCTGAACAGTTATTTTAGGAGAGAAGCGACCTGTTGGATCCTCCATGTGTAAATGTGGCGTCGGGCTTCATCATCCTCTTCTCTTCATGGAAGCGATGGACGGGAAAATCCTGCACGACAGCAGCAACAACCCCGCATTTAAAACGTGAATAATTTGGCTGAAACCTTATCGATTGAATGGCGATGAGTGATCTGTGCCCCTTTTTTCTAGACACCCATCCCAATCCGTTCAGGAGGGGAGGGGAGTGATGTAAGAGGGCACCGTCTATTTCAAAGAACACTCTGTCCCTGCATTCATGTCATTAGGAACAAACAGGCCTGAATGTTAATAACAAATAATTCAACACTTGACTTTAACTCATTGTTTTGTCTTATGTTGCATTCATGTTTTTTATGTCCATTGTAAGTCTAATTACATGTGAAACAATCATGCATGTGATTTCTGTAATATAAAGCACCCTGATTTGCATTTACTGTATGAAAAGTGCAAAACAAATAGTTAATTATAGTAACTATTGCTATGATCATCATTGTTTTATGTGCAACAGAGCATAGAATGCAGACAAGAGCTTTTTGCACAATTCATGCAAACTTTTTTTTTTGTAATTCGTTTAGTTGATTCTGACTTTATAACAAAAGCGTTTATGAAATGTTTGCTGAGTTCATGCAAACTTACCAGACCAGACCAGACCAGACGGAGTGGGATGACAAACTGGAAACATATGCGCTGTGGTCGTCTGGAGCTGCAGCGGAGGCTCCGCTCTGCAGGCTGCAGCGAGAAGGCAACTTTCCCCCCAAAGAAAACAAAAAATGTCCGGACAAAAAAAAAACAAATCAGTGCGAACGGAGCAGAGAGAGGGAGAAGCCCAGGTGCTGCTTTCACGTGTGCGTGTGTCGTCACAGAGGGACACGAGGCGAGGCGCGAGCTCTGCCTGTGTCAGATGTGACGGCTGCAGCCATGATCCGCGAGCCTCACGAGCCTCACGAGCCACTGCTGCTGCTGCTGCCTTCAGGTGCCGTGGGAAATCACGAAACGTCTCTGGCACGGAGGGAAAATGGGCTCGTGTGTGCGCGCACGTGCGTGTGTGTTTCACTGAACTTATACATACAGACCGGCATGATACGAATGTAATTAATATCATGAATAATTATTTTTTATATATAAAATTAATGTGAATTACAACTAAGAACTTTAGAAAAGTTAATTAGTTTTTTTTAATGAGATTTAGTGGAGAGATATCACACAAAATGTGCAAATGATTATCCTGATTCACATTTTCCAACAACCATTTTTTTCCTTTTCTATTCTATCAGCTCCAATGCCAACAGCTGACTTTGCATGAGTCAGTTTTTTCACATTGCAGGAGCGAACAGGGAGCAATTGAACGCAGCATCTCCAGCCGGAAAGGAGCAATTTGAAGCCAGATGCCAACACAGCAACTGGGGAAGGATGGAAATGGGAAGAAAGAGAAGAACGAGTGGAGAAGAAGTTACAAAAAAAAAAAAAAAAAGACGAGTCATGGTTCTACTGCCATGCACGGATGGGATTCTGTGGGTGAGGATGAGGAGATGAAGATGAGGGGATGATGAGGATGAGGATGAGGGGGCGAGGCCAATAGGAAGCTGGGAAAGAGAGGTGGAAAAAGTAGAGAAAAAAAAGAGAGGAAAAGGAGGGAAGAAGAAATAATGTAATGGCCCAGACAGCTCGACATTCAAAGGCTCAAACATACTTTTTTAACATACTTTAACTGCTGTATGTGTGTTCAGGTCAAACCTCACACACACCAGAGAACAAAAACAAGCAGGCCATATTAGTAATTTATTACTTCAGACTGGACGCTGACTTACGGAACCATATGTAGAAGCTATGGAATTCAGCTTGAGTGGACATCTGGGGATGCTGTCAGGCCTATACAGGAACGTATGGGAATCGCACCATGTACCCACGAAGAAGCTAGACACGAATAACTGGATTGTTTTAAATACACCAAATGATGAAGTTGGAAAGGAAGCTTTTAACCTGCAAAATAATGAGGCAGAATTCACTGAAACACTCTTTTTATTTAATTCTCTTTTTTTATTTGAGTTAGTGAGTTAGTTTTCTGGCAGTATTGTGCTATAATATTAACATTGCATGTTACTGTACCTGCACTGTGCGAATTGAAGAATCATGATGACTGATAATGTTTGAGGTTAAACGGTTGCTTCAGATTTGTAGAAATTGGAGGACTCACTTATTTGTTAATTATCAGAATTATGTGCTTTCTGTGCTATTTTTCAGGCATAATGATACAATATAAACTCCATATAATAATATACATGAATAAATAAATGTAGAAATAATACAGTATAGCATAGTTTACGTAGCAGATGCATGACCAAAATGCAGAATTAAATTATTTTACTTTTATCACAAAATATTTGACACCTCTATCATTTGTATTAAGAGAAAACAATTCCACAAAATGTGGTAGAAATTAGACATGGAAGCGTTTTGTGCAACCGAAATGTTCCTCAGATACTTTGAATAATGTCTGAAGATGAAACCCACGTAATCACAGAGTAGGAGTCCTTGAGCGAAGCACTGAACCCTGATTGTGGCGGTGCAGCTGGCGAGCAGCTGATGCATGACTGGGTAGGAGTCACGTATGGTGCGGTGTGACTGCGGACTTCAGCTGTACGCAGGCTGACGTTACCAGCACTTCACATCTGTTCAGCATTTTCAAACATTCAACACAAAAAGATATCCACGAGGAAAAGGGGCTGAAATGTTTGGCTGCACTTTTTTAAATGAGAGAACTGGCCTCACTGTGTTTTCTTTTGTTTTCCCTGCACACTGATTCTAGTTTCCATAACCCATATTTAAGCCCAGCCAGAGGTAAGACGAAGAGGGAAATCATTTTCTCATGACGCAACACTAACATCTACACAAACCTTTTTTAAAACATAAGTTAATTTAATCATAGTTTCTGCCACCAACACAAAAATTACATTTACAATCTCTGTGTGCAATCTACAAAAAAAAACAAGGTAAACAAGTTAAAACACAGCATTGGTCCTTGTGTAACATTCAGTGATTTCTTCTTTTTTAAATAAAGTTCTCTTTGGCTAGGAACACCGCACAAAAACAGACGACAGCCGGATGCAGAGACCTGAGTCTGAGCGAGCCGTCGTACAGAACTGACCGGTTCTAATGGCACTGCCCGCGTGAAGGCTGCTCTCTGTACCGCTGCAGCTGCGCTCGCTCTAAACATCACCGTGTCAGCTGAGTTAAACAGTCGGCGATGTGGTGGCGTTCGCCAAATGCTCGCGTCTCCCGGGGGGGGGGGAAACGAGCGGTTTGGATAACTTTTCCTGAAGTTTAAACATTTCTGTGCGTCTGGTACATCTGTAGACTCGCTGGACAAGAAGGTTTAACTCTTTCATAACTCGTGTCTAATGATGCTGTACATTTTAAATCAATGAATTTCAAATATTTTTTTTTAAGAAATGGTTTGAGGAAAGGCTCCACTTCCTGCTTTGGTCCACATGAACCGTCTAAACAGTTCCTTCTTGTACGACTGCTGACTCATACGCTCATTTTTTAACAATTACGCAGCTAAACTGGAACTATACTACATCAAGGTCTCGAGTACACACACATAGTACTCGACTGAGATGGACGGCGAGTTCACCAGTACACTAAGCCGGCCGTTGGCATATTATTTCTGTGAGCTAGTAGAAAATTTCAAGTACGGTCAAAAAAAAAAATATTGTGTAGCTGCTGCCAGGTTGCTTCTTGCTAAAAATGTGAACAAAAAAGATAAGATTAAGGCTACAACAGTGTCCCGACACCACAGTCCTCGGCTCGTCGATCTGGTGAAGCGTCCCTGCTGGAGACGGATGCTTTACAGTACTACTGGACATATCCTCTCTCTCTCTCTCTCTTTCGTTCTACTCGTCTGTCCCCGCTGTTCCTTCCTTCAGGAGGACGCGGCGCCCGCTCTCATGATCCTGAAGAGGGCGTTGACGTTGTTGCTCTTGATGGTGTCCCGACAGGCCGAGATCACCTGGTTCTTGGGTTTACCCACTGGAGAGGAAGAGGACGAATGGAGACAGATCAGCCCCGAATACTAGATGGAGCAAACACATCTTAACCCGGGAAAGCACCACACATGAAATGCAAGCCGAAAATCCACTGAGGTATAAAATGTCTCAGTGTCTTGCCTCTTACAAACACATAAAACACACAGTGGTGGCCTACCTCGCAGCCTGCCAGCCCTCTGGATCGCCTGGTTCACAGACTTGAGACAGGCCAGCAGGGCGTTGTGGTTGTTGGAGCGAATCTTATACTCGTTGACAAGATCCCTGTTTAGATCGTACAGCTCCCTGTACCGCTTCTTCATGGTTGTCCTACAGTGGAGAAAGAGAGAGACAGAAAATTAGAGAGGGGAAAAAACTGTGGGAAAAGAAAAAACAACTTCGCTGTTTGTCCTGGTGGTAAAAAAAGACCAAATATAGGGATTATCAAGTTATGTTAAAATATAGAGGATTAGATATAGACTTTTTTTCCATTACAGTAGGCAGCAGACATCTGGACCTGAAGGGCAGACATCATGATTTTGATGAGTACATTTTTGCCAGGACATCCTGTAAAAGAGATTTTTAATCTCAACCTGACTTTTCTGCTGAAAAAAGCTCTTAGTGTTTCCCACAGACCAAGTAGCATTGTGTGGTGTATTTTTTTTGCTCTGTCTTAATCCAAAAATCATTGGGGAATAAGAAAACAACAAGTAGAATCAATTTATGGCACTCAGTTGTCATTCTGTGATGCTGCGCCACAGATTGGTCTGTGTGTGGGAACACCGGCTCTATAGCAGAATGTTCAAGGTATAAAATGTTATTTGCATTGCACAAACAAGGACAGTGAATGAATCCAGTTGACTAGACCATCGTGGTAACTCACATGTCGCCCATAAGACGAGAATCCTCCGCTTGCACCAGCATGTTCCTGATGTAGTTGGAGTGGTCGGCCATGGCCGCGGTTAACTTCTGATGCACAGAATGGAACTCGTCCACCTGGTGGACAGACATTCACGTCTGAATATTGAACACAGTAACACCAACGCGCCTCTGAAAGCTTGTTACCCGTCCATCATTGTATAGGTACAGAGGGATAAATGAGTCAGTAAGTCAGATTAAAGCCGAACCTCTGTGAGTGTGTTTTGTAGCTCCTCGAAGTAGCTGGGGAAGTCGGCCTCTGCTGACAGGTCTTCTATTCCCAGGAAGGAAGCCAGTGATTGGACCAGATCTCCTGCCAGGTCAATATCATCGGTTTGCAGAGTGATCTGAACGGAAAAATTAAAAATCGATATGTTAACTTAGAGATGTTCATCATTTTAACAGGAAACAAAGTCAAGGTCAAAGTCAATTTTATCGTCAATTTCTTCACATGTACTTGACATATAAAGGAATCGAAATTGCGTTTCTCACTATCCTATGCGTTTTACATGTACAACAACATTAAAGTACTTTTGCCTAGTGTTGCTAACGTGTTAAATGCTAACATTGCTAATGTGTTAAATGTTGTGGAAATGAACACTATTGTCATGGTGTTAACTAAATGATTTACATAGCTATTTGTATAATAGCTATATTTTGTGTAGAGTGTAAAAAAAGTATAAAACTATATTGACACAAACATGTATTTAAATCCTCTCCAACAGAGCATAATTACCCCAAACTAATTAGATTTTATAGAGTTGATTTGACTTGATGAATTAATGATTGAATTAGTGTTATGTGCGGTTGTTGTGTGTGTGTGTGTGTGTGTGTGTGTGTGTGTGTGTGTGTGTGTGTGTGTGTGTACCTGTCCATTGCTGGCCATGCTGATGGACAACAGCCCCCCTCCCCTTAATGAATTGAAAGTGACCTCAGGGCTGTCTATGCCCTCTGGAAGCAGGAAGTTCTGATTCAACCACATCACCACCTGCACACAAGAGATTCCAATAATTAAAACACATCTATTGTACACAACCGGGACGTATTCATTGTTAGTATTTTCCAGGCGCTGTGGAGCGTACCCGCTGTGGCCGATCATTGATGCTGAATGTGACCCTCCCGGCGGGCGGCGGGGTCGAGGGGTCGACCGCCATGTCGTACATGGAGAAACGAGGCAGCTGACGAGTGATTTCAAACACATGGAACTGGGTGCTGGAGTGGAAAAAAAAGGAGAAGAGAAAGGGAAGAATATGAACTGAAACAGAATTCTCACACACACACACACACACGTTCACACACACACACTTCCTACCTAGTTTTCCCACCAACAAAGGTCTTGATGTGCAGATCTACTGGTATGTCTTTCGGGGGGACGATGGGGACTCGGACGCAGCCTGACAGGTTCTGGGCGCTGGGGTGGACGACGTGGCTCTCGCCCTCAAATATTCCCTCTGCGAAGATAAGCACTGCACGGATGATGGTTTCTGGAATATAAAAGTAATAATTCAGACTTTGCTCGGCAGCGGTGGACACAGACGTCCTCGACATGCTTTAAATCCTCAGGATCAGGTATTAAAAACTAAACCGTTTGGTGTTGAAATGCTGAGCTCGACGTGAGCCTTCTGGGCCTCCGTTGCCGGCCGCACTGACAGCGCCGTCTGTAGCTGAGTGTTGGCGGGAATCACACCGACGCCACTGTTGGTCTCCGACACCCCCTGAAACAAGGGGAGTGTGTACGAGCATTACTTATGTACAAAATGAGGCCTGATTTTAATTACAAATCCTGTGATATAGAATATATGAAGGAAATGATAATACACAATCTAAAAGCAAAATAAGAGATGTACAGACTTTCATCTTAAGTAAACGGAAACAAACTAGTAAAACTGACATTTTTCACAATAAGGTGTCAGGAAACAAAAGATTAAAAGTTCACATTGCATACTTGAGGAAGACAGACTTATGAATCTATGAATAAGGATATGCATGAATAACCGGGCTGCCCGTACCTTAGCGTTCTCTTCGTAGTTGCGTAGCTCCAGCAGCAGATTCTGTTTGCGGTGGCTGAGCTCTCTAATGAGGTCCTGTTCAGCGCTGGAGTCCATGAGATTCCCTTTCAGTTCCTTACCGGCTGGCAGGTAACCGCGGACTAGAAGACGCATACAAAGACACTGATATTATCCCAAGAGCAAGAAACTTTGCTCTTTTCTGATAGTTGTGCAACAATAACAATATATGTTAGTGATAACAGAACCGTATGTGATGCTACGAAATCAAAGGGTCTAAAAATCAAAGTCTTTTCAATGATATAAATATATGAAAACATGCATGTCAGTTTTGTGTATGTACTATACTGTACATACACAGAGCACACACACACACCTTCTCCCTCTACGGAGGCACAGATGAGTTGTTTCTGTCCATCCAGCCTGTAGTCTCCCTCCACCACTCCGGCCACAGAGGAGGAGAAGTTGTCTTTGAAAATGACTTCGCCCGTACGGTCACTGCGAGCATCGATCTGAAATAACAGGAAAACATCAACCTGAGCGATCGCAGAAGTTGTACTATATAAATAAATAAGTAAATAAAATGATTTTGGTGTTAAGTAGTCATTTTCATATAGCCTGACAGTGGGCAGACCTTTCCATTGGACCAGCCAGTGATAAGTTCCACAACTCCATCAGCGTTCAGGTCAAAGGCATGGATGCTCATTGCATGATTTTTAGACTAGATATGGGGAGAAAACGCATTATTAGAAAAGAGGATGGAGAACATGTGTGACCTTCATCAGTTTTCAATAAAGGGTCCAGACTTGATTAGATAATTTCTGCCTTTCTTCACAGAGAAGAAACTCCTGTGTGACTTATTTATTTGGAGTTTAAATAAGATACAGAAACTAACAAAAATGAAATGCATAACTTTAGTGCAAAATTAATATTCTATTTATTTTTTATGATGACTGCCAATTTATTTTAATTTCCCTATTGATCAGTGTATTTATTACTCTGGAGTTAAAACATCTCTTCAATCAGGAAAGGAATCAGGGAGAAGCAGAGAGCAAAAGAAGTCAGTTCAGAAACAGTTAATAAAAAACTGATTGTAAGGCAGCATATAAACATAGTTAAGAAAGTTTTTTTAAAAGATAAAGTTATATGCTGTCATTAAACACTGGGATAGTTCCCAGCATGTGTGCAGGGGAAAAAACCCAACAGACTTTTATGATCCTTTATGGGGGAATTTAATGATCTCCACCCAATTGTCTTACATCCACAGTGATGACATTTATCTGCAGTGCTGAGAGTTAAATTCGCTGCAGACGCTGATTAATTAAATCTCGAGTGCCTTGCACATGTATGTCAAAACCGTAGCCTTCAGCAGTGTCTTTAATACAATCCAGGTTGTTATTTCTGAATCAATTCGGAACAGGCGGTCACAAACATTCTATCAATCTACAGAGCATTCAGAGCATTTAGGATCACGACAGGAAGCAGCGCCTCATCACGGCGGCCAGCAGGTGTCTGAGGCTCAGACGTACAATAAGCTCATTTAAGTAAGGGAGATCAGATCCTCAATGAACCTGCTCATACTCTCTCTGCCAGGAGTTCAGAGTGGCGGGTCAAGCAGGAACCCGCTGCAGCGAATAATCAGAACAACTACAACAAATCAATTGTGGCCTCAGCAACAAGATTTCACAATGAGGGATAAAACTGTATATTGCACATTGATGCTAACAACTGTTTGGCATAATAACTGATTATATAGCACTTCCATGTATTTGTTCTGTACTTTAAATTGCACAAAGCCTATTGCTGTCTATTTTGCATATCTTGACATAATTGCATCCCAAATTTATTAATAAATCGTAGCATGGGTAAAGACCACAGATTAGTAAGTTCATCAAATGCATGAAAAAAGTTATAAGTGACACAGATATAACAGACACATTATTACACATATGGTATCTGTAACATGGCTATATTATGAATTAGAGATACTGTCTTACCTTGATCCTCCAGTATCGTGCGGTACAGTCGTAGACTCCAACTGTCCCGTTAGCCAGAGCGTAGCCAAACCTGCTGCCGTGCATATGGCACAGTGCCGTCACCGTCTGTATGAAGGAGGACAGAGGGAAAAGTTATTAGTCAAAGTGTGTTACTCCCTTCTGGTGCAGCACATGGCAGATATGGGTGTCTATAACTTTTTTTATAACTTAAAAAAAAACACCACTGTCTTGATAAATGTATTCGTTTACCTCATTTTCAGTCATCTCAGACACAAGCTCATCCTCTTTAAATACCCTGATGTCAAAGTCCTCTGATCCTACTAGAAGCTGCAGACAAAATGCATAAGAGATGAAAAAAGACTTAAAAATATAACAATTACATTATTAACAGTTAATTTACTGTAATAACTGGACATTTTACAGTAGAGAGGGTACACTCACCTCGTTCTTCCCGTCCCCAGTGAAGTCACAGAGCACTAGAGACCTCACGTTATCTCCAGTCACCTAGGAACAAGAAACTTAGTGATTACAACCCACAGAAATGTTGGTAAAATCGTTCATTGACTAATGTCAAATCATTTTATTTAACCAAGTTAAGGAAATTATCTGAACTACAACAAAATGTTATGTGATGTTATTAGTGAAAACTTGGCTGAGTTCATATTATTAGTTCAGGGCAAATTCTAATGTTTTAGACTTTAAGACCCATATTTAGGCCCATGGTCTAAAAGCAAACATGTCCTTAGAGTGAATTGCTGCCCCACGTATAAAGTGTCGTAGCTCAACATTTTTTCAAAGACAACCTTGTCAGTATATGACAAACAAGTGTGACCTGATTTTTCATCAGCTATGTATTTAATTAAGACGCACCGTAGTGTATCCTGATATTAAAATGTTGTTCTTACTGTCCAGAAGTGGTCGTTGCCTTCGTAGTCAAAGCCTTGTAAGGCACAGTTCCCTCCAATGATGGCAAGAGGATTTGGGATATCCCCCAGTTTTCCCAGCACTATAGCATTGGCCCCATCTGTCACCTACACACAACAGAAACATCACATTTCCTTTGTGTGGAAGCCAGTTCTACCTAAAACCATTAACACTTAACTATTCTTTATTCATTTTCCTGCAAAATAATCAAAGATACTCAAATATAACTAAAACACTTGTGATACCCTCTATACTACAATATATGCATTTTGTTTTGATAAGTTTGACTGCATTCCTGGTAGGTTCTAACACTTTGTGGGACAATTAAAAAAAAACATCCTGGGTGTAACCCTAAAACCTGGTACCAGATAGTGTACCTCTTTAAAAACAAGGATTTAAAAAATAAAAAAAACATGCTATCAACTACTTTTATATTTTAGGTCAGGGGTCACCAACCCTGGTCTTGTGGGTGCAGGTTTTTGTTCCAAACAGGCAGTAACACACCTGATTCCAATCAAGCACTAGACCACGTAGCTAAAGACCTTCATTAGTAGAATCAGGTGTTACTGCCTAGTTTGCAATAAAAACCTGCAACCAGAGTAGCCCTCTAGTACCAGAGTTGGCGAAATTACATTTTTTTTTTTAAATTCATCACCCTTTTCTGGTTACATATGGACGTTTAAATGACATGAAACCAATATGAACACAAAAAGTAAATGTTTAAATACCCAATGAATGCTATTAAAACTTAATTTGTCACTGACCCACATGCACAGTTAGCCCTCCGCCTGATTTTCTCGGCTCCACTCACCTCTCTGTAGAATATATCAGCATTATCGTGGACATCGTAGGCCAGCAGGTTGTTCTGGGATCCCACTAACAGCGTGTCCCCGGTGGTGTTTGGCCCCAGTGTGCCGGCGGTCAGACACGTAACCGCCTGGTTGATGTTCAGCAGTGAGATGTCGGAGTCCTGGGTGCTCTGGCTCAGTCGGTGGGCCAAGAGTCTCTGACCCCGAGCATGAGGGTTGTGAATAAAAACCTTAAAAAGAGAAGGAGAGGAGAGTACACAGTGCGTAAAAAGTATTAAATGTACAATATTTACAATAACAAATTAACTATAGTATCAGTGTGCAAGCATGATTCTTAAAATATGTCTTTCCTAATAGCATGCACATTTCAGGTGTCTGCAGCTCGGATGTACAATAAGCTCATTTAAAAAAGGGAGATCAGATCCTCAATGAACCTGCTCATACTCTCTCTGCCAGGAGTTCAGAGTGGCGGGTCAAGCAGGAACCCGCTGCAGCGAACTACAACAAATCAATTGTGGCTGTAGCAATTAGATTTCACAATGAGGGATAGGACTGTATATTGCACGATGATGCTAACAGGTACAATAACTGATTATATTGCACTTTAAATTGCATAAAGCCTATCGCTGTCTATTTTGCATATCTTGACATAATTACATACTATTTTATTGCTTTATTAATATTAGAACAGTGTGTACAAGTTACCATATTTTAGGATAGTGTCCCTATGTGTATTTTGATAACTACATGAATTTACAACTTGGACCTCTGGTATGAGCAAACCTCAGAAAAAGTAAAAATACAAAAATGTTCTTGCATAAGTCCCATAAGTTATTAATGAATTGTAGCATGGGTAAAGACCACAGACTGGTAAGTTCATCAATTGCATTAAAAAAAGATATGTGAGAAAGAGATGACAATATATATTATAAAGTAAGTCTTTCTAGTCTTTTCTTATAGCATGCTTATTTCTCTCACCTTTCCAGCCTGCGTGGCTGCAGTAAGACATGGGTGGACTCCATCAAATTTCCCTATGGTCACCATGCGAGGGTTTATCTTGTGGTTCAGCTTCAGGGTGAATATGGGGACCAACATCGTGCCTTTACTCCTAATTTAGACAGAGATCAGACATCACAGCAAAGGGCAATTTTTTTGGTATAATTTTAGTTATTGTCAGATTGTCATTTAAAAAAAATAGGTTATAAAAAGGTGCGTAACAATGCGTGGTTTTCTCACACTAATGTAATTACAGGCTTTACTCCAGGCACCCTGCGGGGAGTTGTGTTGCCTAGCAACACGGACTGGCAAGCCAAAGCTTTTCATCTGGTTCGCGTTAATCTCCTGTTTGCTCTACAAGAATGTCAAATGTGTGGCAACCGCATCTCAAACGCGGCCCTTCGACTTGATCACAAACTCCGATTTAAGTACTAAGTGTGATATTAAGCTTTAAAATCGCCTAAATGCACCTTTATTGCCTTGCAAGCGTAGCATAACTAGCTCTAGCGGCTACGATGTTGCCGGAAACAAACTTCCAAACTATTGAGGATAATGAAACAGAACGGTGTCACGGTCTTTCCGAAAACCGCAAAAAAAAATGCGTGTGAGTCATATCACCTGGCCCCCCGCCTCGGCTGCAAGTGTTGGGACTTCTGTCAAAATGAGCTAGCCAGTTTGTGAAGTAGCGGAGAGCGCGACGACGCGAGGAGGCGTCAGCCGTCAACGACCACTTCCGGTCCGTTTTCAAAATAAAATTTGCTTTCGGCAAAGCGCTTGTTTCTGTTGGTTTTTCTACGTTTAACGCACACGCGCGCACAAAAAAGGAAATGTGTATGCAATTCTGAAAAATTTAATTTTATATATCAACACCATAAGCACAATTCCATTGTTCTCACTCAAATAATTCTAAATAACATTAACATTAAATTAAAACAGTGGTGGGCGACACGGTGGAGCAGTGGGTAGCACTGTTGCCTCACAGCAAGAAGGTCGCAGGTTCAAGACCGCCTTGGGGCCTGGGTCTGGGACCTTGGGGCCTGGGTCTGGGACCTTGGGGCCTGGGTCTGGGACCTTTCTGTGTGGAGTTTGCATGTTCTCCCCGTGTCTGCGTGGGTTTTCACCGGGTACTCCGGCTTCCTCCCACAATACAAAACATGCTCAGGTTAATTGGCAAATCTAAATTGCCCATAGGTGTGAGTGTGTATGTGAATGGTGTGTGAATGGTGTGTGTGCCCCACAATTGGCTGGCGACCATCTGGGGTGTATCCCTGCCTCTCGCCATAAAATGCGCTGGGATAGGCTCCAGCAGACCCCTGCGACCCTGAAAAGGAATAAGCGGGATAGAAAATGGATGGATGGATAAAACAGTGGTTCTACATAAAATGAACTATAATGCACTATAATGCTATCCATACACAAAACAATGACAGAATGTAAGGATTGCCATATTATTTTTAAATCCTTTATTTAATACCCCATTAACATATTTATTTCTTATTATTTTTGTATTATTGGCAATCTTTGCACATGGGTTCATTTAATTTCATTTATTTACCATTTGATATACTCAGTAAGAAATAAATGGGAATATATCAATAAATAAATGCATTTAGTCAGTCAGTCATTTTTATACCCGCTTATTCCTCATTAGGGATGCAGGGGTCTGCTGGCGGTATGGATACACCCCAGACAGGTAAATGAATTGAAAAAAAATTATATAAATTTAAAATTCTAATAATATATACACTAAATGCAGCATTTATATGCAAAGGAAAACAAAACATATACATGTATAGTAAATAATTGGAAAAATCAAATTATAATAAAATAAATCAAAATGTGCATTTACTCTAATATTAATTTATCAAATGAGTCGTTCATTTTCTTAATTTTTGTTCAGGCAGTTTCATTCCTCCATGATTTTGGCCATGTGTTTCTTACACTTTTCGGCAAAAATCATATAAAGAAAAAATCTTATCAGAAGGTGTCTGTGGCTAGTATTTGGGTCCTTGAAGTGAAAAAAAAACTGAGAACCGCTGACTTAAAGTTTCCAGATTTGTGTGCATCGTTTCATTTTTTTGAGTAAGCAATGTAGAACAAACTCTACATATTTCCTTTATTACCTTTTTTCTATCTGTGCACTGATTTCATGATTACATCAACAGAAAGACATCTTCTTATTGTAGTGTTTCTCATTTTACTTACCAGGGTAATTACTGTGAGTCTTGCCTAAATAGGAAACATTTGTGTATGTCACAACTCAGCAATGTTTCACTATTACATAACTGTGAGTTTATAGTCTGACTAGTTCTTGATTCGTACATTTTGACCAAATGGAGCTCATTGAATAGGCAAATAAGCATTGTATCCTATTATAATATAGTACAATATCTATATGATATACACAGTGCATTATAATATAGTAAAATGAATGACAATGAACACTATATTAATGACACTGTAAGACATAAACAGATGTTTGAATTGTTTTGGTGGAGAAGAATTAAAGAGTGGGAATATGAGTTTGAGCGCAGTGTTTCATTTAGTGAGAGAATTGGAGACTTTCGACAGAGTTGGTAAAACTCTTTTCAGTTTAGTGTTTAGAGTTTTGGGTTTTTGCTTGAAAAAATATGATAGCTTCCTTTGAGGTTTAATTGTGCTTCTTTATGCATATGAGTTTTATATTTGTAATAATCCTACTCACACCATAATATTTCAAAAAAATATGCCCTCTCCCGCCTTGACTCACATATGAATTCAAGTAAGATAAACTCTCCTAGGAAGGCTGTCCACAAGGTTTAGGAACGTGTTGATGGGAACTTCTGCCCATTCTTCCAGGAGTGCATTTGTAAGGACCTTGCTTTGTGCACTGGATGGTGGTGAGCAAATACTTTTAGCAACAGAAGAGCATCTTTTTATGACTTCTGGGAGTTAAACAGAGGGCTCGTCCGGGATTTGAACCCGGGACCTCTCGCACCCTAAGCGAGAATCATACCCCTAGACCAACGAGCCAGCTGTTAAGGACTTTCACGTCATTGGCTCTGATGGATCATCTGACACTGTCTGTGATTTTTTTTAGCATAAATTGAAAATGTTTAGATGATGAGTTTCTTGATTTGTGATATATATAAATAATGGTGTTATATTGTGACACCTACGTACAGATTTCAGATTTTATAGTTACTGGCAAGACCAGAATCTATTCATTCAACAGTTACCTAAATGAACCTGAAACTTGTGGATTGTTTTCCTCCATCACTGCAGACGATGCCTTCAGTCCAGCAGCTTCTACTGTTCCAGAGACTTCTTGAGAAACATCAGGCTCCTTCAATCCCGACAGGAGCCTCTGTCTGAGGATGGCAGTGGCTCAGTGTGTTACCCAGGGACAGTTGAGGTCCTGGGGGGCGTTGGCAAAGCTCAAGAGACAGGCACGACAAGCTGAAATGTCCTTTGCAGCACCAGAGGAAGGAGGAGTGGACCCGGCTCAGCTGCCACAGCTCAGAGGGATCATCCCTTAACAAGCGACAATCACACCCGGAGACCAAAGAGCCAGCATCTCCAGATGTTAGCAGCTGGCACGGCTCAGTGAGCTCAACACTAACAAGCGAGCCCAAAGCGGGAATCATAGGCCTCGAACCAATGAGCCAGTGTCTACAGATGTTAGCAGCTGCCACGGCTCAGACAGCTCATCACTAACAAGTGAACCTTAAGCGAGGATCGTGGCCCCGGAGCAACAAGCCAGTAAATACAGATGTTAACATCTGTAGCTCCGTGAGGTCCAGACCAGTAATTGAAGACTTTAGATGATGTGGCAACTTGTAGCTTGACATCTCTAGTCCAACAGCACCCTCCAGTGGCCACAACATATATTCTTCTTACTATATAATAACTACGTATAATAACTATACGTTATTTCTAAGGTCAACATGGATATCAGATCCTAGATATCATCACATTATATGTATTCATTTATGTGTTAGTGCATCTTTCATATGCTGCCTGCTGTCATGCTGTTATTCACAATGCATTTGAGACCTATTTCTAGTAGTTGCTGGATTTGCCCCAGACCTTCTATCACTAGTGTCTTTGTTGGTAACCTCAGAGAAAATATAATCCAGCCTAAATTTGTTGCATTTATTATTTTTTATAATCTTTCCAAAATTGAGGGTATAATTCCAGTCGCTCCATGAGCCTTTGTAGAGAACCGGATGATAACGCCTGTGAAGGCACCACTTTATACACAACAGGTTGGATGTAGTTTCTCCAAGAATCTTTGTCACACTGTGTTCCTGAAAAGCACAAGAGATTTTGAATCTGTGCCTCAGAAAATTAAACTCAGCTGTTATTGATTTTCAGAATATTTCCTTCATTTGGATCTAAGGAGATGAAATTCAAAGTCTACGTATTGTCCCTTTAAAAAACACAAAGAATTTCTTTGACTTTAGTGGAGTCATAAGGAGCCACCCACTGATGAATGAACATAAAGACCCACACACATCACAGGAGCAGCAGTCTGCCCAAACCAGGACCAAGAGAAGGTCTCTGACGCGATGGGGGACACGACGGGACCGGTTCAGCACTGGCTGCAGGACGTGGCGGCCGTGACCCTCTACAGGGCCCGGCAGACCCTGTTCCAGGCCGCTATGCTCGCCTGCGTCCTGGTCCTGCTGCTCCTGCTGTCCACCTTCCTCTACGGCAGTTTCTACTACTCCTACATGCCTACCGCCAGCTTCTCCACCCCCGTGCACTTCTACTACGCCGACTGCGACAACTCGGAGTCAACGCTCTGCTCGTTCCCGACAGCCAACGTCTCGCTGGTCAGGAACAAGAAGGACCAGGTGATGGCCGTGGGGCAGCCGCACCGCATCGCCCTGGAGCTGGAGATGCCGGAGTCTCCGGTCAACGAGCAGCTGGGCATGTTCACGGTCAGGATGTCCAGCTACGCCAAGGACGGGAAGGTGGTGTCCTCGGCGGGGAGGTCCGCCATCCTGCACTACCGCTCCGGCCTCCTGCGGACGCTGGCCACGCTGCTGTTCTCCCCCTTCCTCCTGACGGGCGTGGCCGAGCAGAAGCAGCTGGTGGAGGTCGAGCTCTTCTCCGAGTACAAGGCCGACGCCTACCGACCCGCCGTCGGCGCCGTCATCGAGATCCGGTCCAGGCGCGTGCAGATCTACTCGTCCCGGCTTCACATCTACGCCTATTTCACCGGCGTTCGCTACGTGCTGTTCAACTTCCCCGTGACATCGTCGGTGGTCGGCGTGGCCAGCAACTTCGCTTTCCTCAGCGCGATCGTGCTGTTCAGCTACCTGCAGTTCATCTGGGGCGGGCTCCGGCCTCCGAATCGAGGGAGTGAGGGCGCAGATGGAAAACAACATCCTCTAGAGGCACCCAGGGTTATTGGCTCTGTGAACGAGGCATCCTGATTTACAATGTATTTTAATTGACTTTTTAAAGTAAACCATATTCTCTAATATGAATACATAACAACATAAATGGTACGGTAACATAACTGTCTGCAATCGCATTAAGATGATATATATATATGTGTATATGAAGGATGAAGTTACTTGTTTGAGATTAGTGCTGCATCGGTTTTGGCTTGTGGAGATAATGAACAGACGGTTTATGCCCAGCCTTCATGTATTCAACCTGATGTAAGGGGATGTTAAGGTTTAAATAAGTTGATAAAACGGTAATACAAGATAAAGTTATGTCGGTGTAGGGTTTTGTACCAAAGATATTGTTCTTGCGATGTGTGATCCTAATTTCTGTCCTGCAGATTTTCCTTGTATTTTCCTCTGAAGTTAACACGAGTAGATCTTATTTATGTGTTAACACTGAATTAAAGGAATGAACATATACAGTGGTGTAATTCTATTGTCTATTGTCTATTATATAATGGTTTGGTGCTTTATAAAGAAATGCTAATAAACACTGAGTTTCTGCTTCTTATGTAGAAAAGCAGCTTAAAACAATTTTAAATTGCGACCTTAACATTTGTACCAGAATGACAGAATGTATGATTGTTATGGGCCAAAGGTTCTACACATTTTGTGTAATAAAGTGTGAAAATGTTTGAGAACCACTGCTGTAACGCGTTACACTTCAGGGGAATTTGGCTAAAATACTGAAAAAAGCAGGGCTCGTCCGGGATTTGAACCCGGGACCTCTCGCACCCTAAGCGAGAATCATACCCCTAGACCAACGAGCCAGCGAATTCAGAAGTTGACGTCTGCCGTTGCGAGACGTTCAGCCCTGCGAGTGACTTCTGCAAGTTGTAGATGTGGCATCTTGAAGTTTAACATCTCTAGTCCAACAGCACACTCTGGAGGCTACAACTAGAAAGTAGTCAAATAGGTGCACGATCCTGTTGGCATCAATGTGTGACAGTCACAATCAAATCCTCTTCCAAGGTTAAAGGAGCCGCATTCTTAGTTTTAAGGAAATCGTGAGGAATTAAAATGCTTTGTTCAACTACCAGACTAGTGACGGAAAAACATGATTCCCACCTCATTACCTCTATTAGCAGCCATCAGCCACAGCTCACAGTAGAAATTAATCGCTTTTTTATGTGTTTTTGTCACATAAGCAACTCTTTTGGCTCAGATCAAGTTGTGCACGAATGGTAAAAATTAAATCTCTGTGAGTATGAATTTCTCATCATTTTCCCCACATGGCAACTGCTCCCTTCTTGCTGCACACACACACACAAGCAAAGCATTAGTTTCGATAATTTAAGCAGCATTATGTATAAATACATGTCAATAGCAGTCACATAGAAGGAAAAGTCTGCACAGTGTTATTTAAGATGTTGATGATGCAACATAAAAGCAAAGAACACCCTTCATACATGCGACACATTTCACTTTAAAATGACGTCACGTTTAGAGACATTGGATTTATGGGAATCATTTGCATGTTCTAACTTCCAGGTTTGCAAAGTAAAGCCTCCAAATGAAATTAGAATCTCACAGAAACAGCCTTACGCTCAGAGAACATTAGTTCTGTGAATGAGGCGGCGTCTGATTTCCAGGCAGATGACACGGTGGCAGGGCTGTCACGGAAAGAAGCCCTCAGTCCTCCCAGAAGCCTCTGGGGCAGATGTGCCAGATACCGAGGGACCAAAGGGTCTCATGACTCTAAAGAGCCAGAAGAGGAAAAAGAGCTCAGATGTGTTGGGTGGAGGCCAGGAAAACACATCTGGGCAAAACAGCACAGACCAGGACCCTGGATGATGAGACTATGTGTGTATGTGTGTGTGTGTGTGTGTGTGTGTCACAAAACAAGCATAAGAAGTTTTATATGTATTAATCTATTAACAGTGGCACACAACCTTAAAATCCTCCCATAGAGTTTCAACATGACTCCAGTTGCTTGTTAATGAACGTGTCTGGCCTATACTTGAAATAAAATAAGCTTGATCACATGTTTAAATGATTTCACATCACTCACAAAGTTCTTTTTTGTGAGTAATTAGCCCCAGACTTTCTATGAGATGGGTCTTTATTTTAATAACTTCCCAGAAAATGTGACGCGCTGCGTCGAGTCCAGCCTGAGGATATTAGGAATTTGTTGCGTTGATTATTCTTGCTTATCATGCAAAAAGAAAGGTTTTGTTTTACTGTGTTGTTATCAGTTTAATGGCTGTGACACGTTTAGGCATTTAGTTAAAGATCTGATGAAAGTCAGTTCTTTGTATAAAACTGAAAAGGGAAATTTTATGCTATATATATGATTTTCTATGCTTCCAAAATTCAAAAGAATGGTACATTTTGGGGACACTGACTATTTAAATGGGAACAAAATTCAGTTTTGACATACAAGTGATCAGATCAGAGTTCTACAATTGCTGAGATTATGTCAATTTTGCACAATATACAAGATTTACAACTACAACTCCACTCACTTATTTAACAAAACTGAAAATGAGGGCTCGTCCGGGATTTGAACCCGGGACCTCTCGCACCCTAAGCGAGAATCATACCCCTAGACCAACGAGCCAGCACATGCAGATGTTAACATCTGTAGTATACAGACCTGTGCTGGAACTCCTAAAACTGTTGATGTGGCATCTTGAGGCTCAACGTCTCCAGTCAAACAACGCACTCTAGTGGCCGCAATTAAATGTTCTTCTTACTGTGAGGAGACATCAACACTGAGCCTGAGAAAAGTTATCGATCATGGACCTGTGCAACATCTTTTATGTTGTAAAAACAACAAGGAAAAATAATTGCTTCATTTATTTCAGTGTGATATTTTGGAATTTTGCTTCAACCACAAGTAAAGCAAATCCAATGTCAGTGTAGAACTTTGTGTTTTCCAATTTACCTCAAAATGTCTCCAAGCAGTTTAGAGTTATGTACCCCCCAGGGTTACAGATAATACAGGAGTCACCATCCCTGGTCCTAGAGTAGCACTCTGGATGCAGGATTTTGTTCCAACCAAGCAATTACACTGCCTTCATTTAATTTTTACCTTCAGCTTAAGGCCTCTAACAATTAACATGTCATTTTTTAAAAATGCAAATTCAATTACAGTGAGTTATAGTATTTGCATACAAGAATCTTCACTCTATGTCATGAGCATTAGGTCATGACCTGCTGCATGTGTCATGGATGCTGTGGCCCAGCAACACTGACTTTCAGTTGAAAACTCACCTTTTTTGAGCAGATAAAACAACTATCCTGGCTCTCATTAATGATAATGGGTGTCATGACTGTTCTGAAGGTTTCTGTAAGTTAATTTAAGATTTTAGTATCACATTTATATGACTGAGAAATGCTGTTTTTTATACCAAGAACTGTAGCTTTTATCCTGAATAAGCATATTTTCTTAAATCAATAATGGTTGTGATCACATACTTTATGTAATTAAAACTAAGGGCTCGTCCGGGATTTGAACCCGGGACCTCTCGCACCCAAAGCGAGAATCATACCCCTAGACCAACGAGCCTGGCTCTGCAGGAGTCGTGTGTCCAAATTTGACGACAGGCTGTCAGACTGGTGATGTGGCAAAGCTGCAGGACAACAGGCGATCTGACTGAACTACACCTCTCAGTGGTCCTCAAGGGAAAAACAGCACGACGACCAACAGCCTCAGGAGCTCAAAATAGTAAAGATAAAGGTATTTAAACACCTTAGTGACAGTCAACTCCATCTAATGATATAATACTAACACACATAAACATGGTGTTAACATATTTTAGTTTGTATTGGGGTAGGGATTTTTATCAAGCAAAAAATATTTTGTAGGGTGTCACAACTACACGGAATACAGCAATATACTTTAATATCAACTAACACCAAAGTGAATATTTGTGCAACTTAAAGGTACAATATGTAATACTGGGCCACCTGCTCCAAACCAATAGGGGGCAGCATTTCCCCATCTGCAACCCTCCCCTGTACAGTAAGGTCAGGATGCATCACAAGCATGGACTCACGTCATTTGAATACCCTTTTAAATACTAAAACTGGTTTAATAACATTGTTATTCTGCAAAAAAAATTAATGAATGATAACAGGCTGATGTTAAATGACTCAGAATTTCTTCAGAGTAATTTAACAGGGGAGTTTTAAAGGACATAGAATCTGTTTACCTAATCTAGAACCCAAATTAATCTCAATAGCTGATGTATGTCTGCCAACCTCTCATATAAATAATAATAAATGCATTTGAGATACTTTGAGTAGATTGATAGAAATAATACTGCATCAAAATATTTGTCACCGTGCACACTAGGTGCACAGTAAAAAGAAATATAGATATTAAAATATTAAAGTATATTATTCAAAGGATTAAAATCTGCATCTTAAAAATAAATAAAACTGCAAATGCATGTAATTGAGTACCCTTAATTGAGTACCCTTGAGCCCCTCAAAAATGTAGTAGAGTTAAGTATAAAAGAGTAACATAAAATACTCAATTAAATGTACTTCACCTCACAAAATAAGGTGAGACGGTGTTTTTTATTACTTTACCTCGTGTTCGTTTGTTCTCATGAACTTTGACGGACTCCATGAGGGAAACGACGTTGAACTGGGCGAATGAAATTAGCCAATCGGAGGAGAGAGATTTCCAGCCAATCAGCGGCGAGGAAGGCGGTACCTTCCGCTACCGTCCTAGGGTCCCGTAGTGCTGTCATTCTCTCCTCGTGCTAGGTTCGCAGTCCGCATCCAGGGGTTAGCTTTAGCTTTAGCTTCAGCTTTAGCTTCGGGCTAAACGTGTGTACATGTAGCAGCGGGTTTCTCGCGAAATGGCAACAGAAGCGAAACGAGCCAAGGTTATAATTTATCCCATTTTAATAAAAATAATGCAGATAATGCATAGCTATAATTTAGCTATTTGTATGTGTGTATGTATTTATGTGTGTGTGTGTAGCCAGCTACTAGTGATGCATGCTGGGTTGTTAGTGAATATCCATCCATAGTTTAACTTGCTAACATTATTACTGTCGTTTGTGATAGTAACTGCTTTAAGTGTAATGGAGTACACCTACTCAAGTACTTTAGTACAGTTTTGACGTACTCTCACTTTACTTGTGACGCTACTTTATGCTTATACGACATTTCAAAAGGATTTTACTTTATGAATCAGTGACAGATCATATTTGGCAAAATGAGAAAGTAAAGTAAAGTGTTCATGTTGAGTTCTTGTCTTTTAAAAGTCCAGTTTGTATCACTTTTTCACGAATATCCTGATTATGTGTGCGTTTTTTGGACACAAATTGGTGTTAAATGCTGTAACTTGAAAAGAAAGCTTAATTCTAAATATTTATTTGTCATTGTGCAATATACTCCATTACACTTATTTAACAACTGTAGTCATTTTTCAAAGAGATTTGACAAAAATACTACATTTTAAAGTTTTATATATTTGCCATTCTTCTTTTATTTAAAAAAAGAACACACACACATTATGCACTTTGCATATGCATTTAAATTTGCACACCTTATGTAAAATATGCATTATAAGGTGTATTAAACAAACACATGACACACATAGAACATGATGCTTTACTATTTACTATAACTTTTAAATGCATCCAAAGTAACTCAAATTGGCTCCATATTGATTATAGAAACTTCTCTTGTGTCTAGTGATAAAAAAAAGTTCCAGCAAGTGGTTCTACAGCTTATTTCTTTAATTTTCACCAGATAAAAATGGTTATTAAGATCTTATTGTAATGTGCTTGTAATGTAGCTGATACATCTGATCATGTTGTTCCATCCTGTGTGTCGCCTTCCTATGAGCAGGTTGATGATCCCAGTGCCCTGAACAACTTTCTGCTCTGGTGCGACACAGTTGGTCTGGTGCTCAGCAGTAAGGTTTGTTTATTCACCTGAACTAGTCACCTTGACATTTTTTTTTAAAAATCATTCTTTGTTTTAGTAAAGTCTTTTTCTGTACGGCCTCCCTCTGCAGGTGTATGTGAGTAAAGAGGGAACGGCAGCAGAGTATGGGATGCTGGCTAAGGATGACATAGAGGAGGGGGAGGTTTTATTCACCATTCCCAGGTCCGCTCTCCTTCACCATGGAACCACCAAGGTGTCTGACCTGCTGGAGCGAGGTGACAAGTGATTCTGTATTAAAACTCTGCAGAGTCAGGCTGTACCCCAACCCCCCGGTTTGTTAACCCTTCAGTTCCTCTCTTTCCCCTCGGCAGAGAAGGCATCTCTGGAGAGTCCGTCAGGCTGGGTTCCCCTGCTGCTCTCTCTGCTGTATGAATACACGTCCCCACAGTCCCACTGGAGCCCCTACCTCTCTCTCTGGACAGACTTCAGGACGCTGGACCACCCCATGTTCTGGTGAGAAAAGCTCTTTAAGCAACTAGTGCAGTGCCCATAGAAAGCATGTATTCCCATAGTAGGAAAAAAAAAAAGGAATGAGATTTTGGTTCATGTCGGACACACTGCTCTGTTACACTAAAGTATGGTGTTAAATTGTTTTAGGATTCATGACGTATATATTTATGCATCCATAAAACAATAGTGTCTGGATTTCCTGAGGGACTGTGAACACGTCATAGTTTCAATGTAGTTTTAAAGATGACAGCAAGTGAGGTTTTCTTACTATGTTTGTTGTTTTGGCGTTTTCTACTACCACAGTGGCCTGTGTTAGTGAGGAATAAAGTAGCAGCTAAACCAGGAAACGGTGGCTGCATAAATGGTAACAACGATTGTCGTCCTGATCAGAGCTTTAACACTGGAACAAAAGAGCTGCTGTAGGATAGTGGTGTGATTTCTACTTTTTTTGGGGGGGGAAATATATTTTGTGGCATACACGCAAAGAAATGCTTCAGTTAGGACTCAAACATGGGTCTGCTGCTAATTAGACAAGAACACTACCCCCTACACCACCTCAAATTTTAATGATAACAAAGTTTTGTCTATCATCTGATCACAAAAAAGGATACGTCGGTTCCTCGGGTGGTTGGTACTTTTACTTCCTAATCTTTACCTTCTCATGTATATCTGGTATATCTTCATTATCACTCCGTACATTTGTAGCTTCCATGCCAGTTATTCTCAGTTTGTCCTTTCAGGTCTAAAGAGGAGCGAGACCGGCTGTTGAAGGGAACGGGTGTTCCAGAGGCGGTGGACACCGACCTGTCTAACATCCGGAGAGAATACACCGACGTGGTCCTGCCCTTCATCTCCAGACATCCTGACGTCTGGAACCCCGACAGACACACGCTGCAGCTGTACACGCAGCTGGTGGCCTTCGTCATGGCCTACAGGTTAGTGACCATCAATCTGACATTGATTTCTTTCTAAAATCTGCATCAATGACTTCTTCATCTTTCCTGTTTTTCCCCCTTTCTTCTGAAGTTTCCAAGAACCACAGGAGGAAGAGGATGATGATGATGATGATGAAGAGCATGAGGAAGAGAAGGCCAACCCACCGATGATGGTTCCCATGGCAGACATGCTCAACCACGTGTCCAAACACAACGCTAATCTGGAGTTCACACCGGTCAGAGGACAATTGTTATATTGCTTCCAATTGAAACGTCGCCATCAAGATTTTACATATTTAATGCAAAACTAATTCCGTGTTTTTTCAGGACAGTTTGAAGATGGTTTGCGTGCGACCGGTTCGCAAAGGCGAGGAGGTTTTCAACACCTACGGGCAGATGGCCAACTGGCAGCTGCTGCATATGTATGGGTTTACTGAGCCTTATCCGAGCAACAGCAACGACACCGCGGACATCCCCATGACTATATTCTACGAGGTCTTCACGCAAGGTGATCAACACCTCCTCGCCTTCTTCCTGTGGCTCACATGCTGCTGTTATATTTATATTGCACTAGCCATTACATTCACAACTACCACCATTAAAATGCACACAGCTGCAACACTCAGTGTTGTCTTCCCATACCCTGCTAATGTGAGTAGTGGGCTTGTCATACCTGTTAATTAGTTTTAGCAACACTTGGTAACAGTAGCCTTAAGATACTGCACTTTATTAAGAACTTAGTATGTATAGGATAGTGAGAAATGTAATTTCGATTCCTTTGTATGTCAAGTACATGTGAAGAAATGCACAAAAAACTGACTTTGACTTGTACCCCAAAAATCACAAATTTGCATCCCCTCTTAGCCCCTCACATCATACAAGGAAAAACTCCCTTTGGATTTAATAAAGAATACAAAATCAGCTGAATCACTAATGAAACAGTAAACTTGATGATTTTAATACTACTTCTTCCAGGTATTCAGTCAGATTTGAATCTGCAGCTGGTGGACCAGAAGTGGGAGATGCTGTGTGAGATGATGCAAGGCAAATCTGCGTTTATCTTTGGCAAACAGGGCTGCCTCACAGACACGGAGCTTCATACCGTCCTCAAGGTGAGGGACAGCGTGCAGGGGACACACCTCGTTACCAGACGACTGTTAACGAGGAAAAAATAACTCCAGCTCTCTGCATCCATAGGTGATGGGCATGTCGCAGACGGAGTTCTCAGAGTTCAAAGACAACGAAGGGTGGGAGGAGGACGAAGACGAGGAGGAAGACGCAAGGATTTCCCTGTCCATGTCCACCGAGGGCCTCCCGGGGTTAAAGGCTCCGTGGAAGCTGCTGATCCACGAGGCGGCCAGTCTGACCCTGAGCTCCTACGGAGGGGAGGACCAGAGCGACCGGGCTCTGATGGAGGACGAGGCGGCGCGTGAGAGGCTGAGCCGCAGGCAGCTGAACGCACTGCAGGTCCGGTACGGACAAAAGAGCATCCTGCACACACTGATGGAGCTCACCAAGTCATGAGCTGGACTTTTGACGGACTGCCTATTTCAATACAGCTCCATCTCTCAATGATGGGTCTTTGATATGCAAACAGCACAACTGTTTATATCCACTATTAAATGATTTGCTATACATCTTGACATTGTCCTCAATTAAACCAGCAAAACAAAATGCATAATTTTCATAAGACTGCTAGAACGAAAGAGCTTTCATCTACAGCACGTGTCAAACTCAGGTCCTGGAGGGCCGAGTGGGTCCAGGTTAAACCAGGTGTGTTACTGCCTGGTTGGAACAAAAACCTGCACACACACGGCCCTCCAGGATCTGAGTTTGACACCCCTGATCTACAGGATATAAACTATTCACACACACACACAAGAATCAATTCACAACATCTGTAGAAAAAAAAAAAGGGAATAAATGTTAAGTACAACTTATTTTGTCATGGGTTTCATACCTTCTATGAAGAAGCAAGACAAATTATAACCCCTGTTTAAAAGTTTGTTATAAGTTTAGGGGTTCCCTAACATTTTGGGAACCACACCACTGGGCTACAAAACATGTTACTCAGGAAATTATAAACTAAATCTGTTCTAAAATGGTTGACGTTTAGTGACAACAACCTCCTAGATATCTTTTTTTTTTAGTAAAAGGAGGGGAAACAATGTTTGCAATTAAATGCTAAACAGATCATGAAACACTATGCTCTATTATTCTCAGGGTAGAACTTGTGGTCATCACAGCAAATAACCTCAAATCCTTCGAAGAAAAAATAAAAAACAAACTACAAGGCAACACATCCTCCAATCTTTTGGATTAACAGAGTAGAACCATTTCACATTTTCAAAAGCAGATGAATATTTTCTGTAAGATGTATTTTATCTCTGATAAGTTCTAAGTTCATCCTAGTCTGGAGTAAAAATAAAAAAGTATATATATTTTTGAACACATCAAGGTGTCATAATCTCCCACTTTTCAAGCACATTGTTGTAGCACCATCGAATACATCCCTGAATGAACACAGATGCACTGGAGTTTGAATGCTTTATTTTCCTGTATGTATGCATACTGCATTAAGTAGCAAGAACTAAAGGCAAACTAGAAAGGACTACAAAATACAACACATGGACCAATACATTTACAAAACATTCAAAACGTTACAAAAGGGGCTGTATTGGTCCTTCTATTGTTGTTCTTCAATTTGGAACTTTGTACAAATTGTCAAGATAGGATGTCACCATTCTCACTTTGCACATTTTTACAAGTGCCAGGGAGAGACTCTCGGAGCCAGTTTTCAAATGGACAAACCATCAGAAAACCGTCTCCACCAACACGCCGGGAGAAGACCCCCACCACACCCGGGAGATGAAACTACATCTTCCTGCCCCACTCAGGGATGAAAAAGGAATCAAACGAAATTAGCAGGCAGCTTTTTTTTTCTTCATCAATCATCTACCATTCAGCCTCTGAAAGCAACAAAAAAAAAATTCAGAAAAAAAGGATTTGTGTGGGAGGGAAGCAAATCAAGGACTTTGGTAGTGAGTGAAAATATGTTTAGATGTCTTTACATGTCAGGATACATTTTCATTTGACATGTTCATCCACTTATCTACTTCTCCCCGTTCTCCCTTTTTTCCAATATTTACATCAAAGCGTCAAAAAAGTATATTAAACAGCATGTCCAATCCATTCTCTTCATCTCAATTCAGCCCCAAGGGGATAAACAAAAAACTAACTCTTTAGATCCGTGAGCAGTAGTCCTTTTGTCCACATTTCAAACGACTGTGGTTGCCAGTTTATCCAGTGCCAACAGTAAAGAAGGGAGGGGTGTGTGGTGGGGGGGGAGTGGGTCAAGGACCTGGCATCTCTCCCAAGGGCTTGGAACTGACTGGTTCACAGGCTAGCTGGCACCAGTGCCTTCCATCACCTGCTGGGCTTGCTTCTGTCCCATGCAGCACTGGGCTACTGACTGGAACAGCCTGAGGAGTGCAAGAGAGGCCAGTAAGAGATTTTGTTTCACAGCTGGATAAATGGTTGAGATCATCTTCATCTTTTGATATTCGCCACAATTGAATGCACCCTTTTGTCTAGTTTCATCCGTGTGTGTTTAGTTACTGTCATTATCCCAGAGATTAACCTACTTTTCAATCTCAGGGGCACAGTGCACAAAGTCGTGACTCCAGAACTTGAAGGCAGGATTCTTGATCAGCTCGATGAAGGTGATGAGGAGCCCCCACGGGTGAGGTCGGTTCACTATCAGCCTCTCCAGCAGCACTCTGGGGGAGGGGGAAGAGGAGAGGTTTAGACAACAGCACTTCTGAGGATCTGCTTGAACATGTACCGATCCAGGTAGACCCTGAGCTCAGCCTGCAGTCTCTGACCCCCTCACTCACCTGGTGATCTGCTCCTGGATGGCCTCAGTGTTGGCCTCAGCGAACAGATAAAGCATGGTGCAGCTGAAGTAGTGAGTGTGGCTGTTTGGGTAGCGCAGCTGATTGGCGATCGCATTCAAGAACAGGTAACGCCCTGAAAAGACACCAGTGCAGGCGTTCAAAGTTAGAAAGACACAAACATGAAGGTTCGCAAAATAATTATATCAAAACTGAAGGCTGCCCAGTGCTTCTCTATTTGAAAGTAAATGTACCCTCTGTGTCCAGGTCCACAGCCAGGTTCTGGAAGATGTCCATGTGTGCAGAGTGGGTGATAGTGCTCATAGAGGGGGTGCTGCCCTTGTTGTGGATGTGAGCGATTGCCTGCGTGCCTACATACAACACTAGAGCATTGATCAACTGGATGTTGTAACGGTTTCCTGGCTCATTTGACACCTGGGAGACAAAAAGGAACAATTTAACACTAAATCACGTTCTCAAAAGCTGAAGTGTTATATTAAAAGTACTAACACAGCTAGACACTGCTACTACCTGCAGGTTGCTGCGCAGCTCAGACAGGAAAGTGACTGGTGAACGAGTTTTAAGATACGAGTCCAGATCCTTCTTGAACTGAGACGGCATGACACCCGTGAAGTTGGTGAGGATACGAGGGGCAATGTTGATCTCACTCAGCATGTCCACCTGTAGCAGCAGAATTAAGAGGTTAATTAGAACATTAGTCCTGCTTAAATAAAGTTCAGGCATAGTTTGAGATACAATATCCAAATTCAATGCATAAGTAACAATCCTGCAAAAAAAGTTTGCAGTTGTAGTGAGTCTCTACCTTAAGATTGGGTGTGAAAGGGTCAGGGAGCCTCATGTTGCGTGGGAAGGCACTGAGGATGAGGTTGCGGAGCTGGATGCAATTGGGTGGGATAACATCACAGAAGCCATAATGGTAATCACACAGGAACTCTGGGAAGTCGTGCAGCAGGACCAGGAGCACTCGCAGTGTGCCCTGAAACAGAGAGAGTAAACAGATCAGTTGGAGGTTTTGTAAATTAACAATAGATGAATTTAACTCATACATTTAAGATAACCAGCTATAATACAGAACAGAAGATTTATTGAAGTTTGAACATAAGGTTTAGCCAGATATGCGGAATACACAGGAAGTGGATACAGGGCAGAATTTATTTCTGAAAAAAAAGTAGCACCTTATAGAGGATTTGCATGGGTTTGTTGAGCTCTACATTCCTCAGGAAAGGGGCCAGGTACTTGAAGAGATCAATCAGCAGCTGTGCGTACATTGGCCAACCCTGGAAGACAACAACTTATTTACACCAGAATCCAAACACTAATGAATGCGTCTGTCCTGCACTGAAAGTGTAGACTTAATTTCATTTTTCTTGCATACCTTCTGCTGCGGTGTGTGCGCCAGCATCCTGGCAATGAAGATGCGATGGGAGATGAGTTCCAGCCAGGCGTACACAAAGCCAGGTGCTTTGGTGGGTCTCAGGATGTGGAAGGTATTGCTGCAAATAAAAAGGAAACCTTGAGTCAAGATTCAATAGACTATCATTTAAGGTTTGACTCTCTTTCTCTGGGTAATCATTGCAGTGATGATGATACCATCACACACACACACACACTTCTCCAAATAGCCGATCTGTGCATGTCCTACCAGAAGGCAGTGAGCGTCTGGAAGTTAATGGTCTCGAGGACGTGCTCGGGGGCATTGAGCTCCAACAGCAGCATGATAAAGATACGGTGGTAGGGCAGCTGCTGGAATTCTGTCTGACGCACATCATGATCCTGGATCAACACCCCAACTACAATACCCAGCACCTAAAAGGTAGAGCAGGATAAGAGTAAAGTAAAAATGGGTCCAATGTCACTAGTTATTTTTTTGTAAGAGCATTTATACTGTTAAAATGCAGATGATAAACCGGTTATCATGTACTATACCTTGTTGAGGAGGTTGATTTTTGTCACTGTATTAGAGGCCTCTCCAGAGTGTTTGACCAGCAGTGCTATGAGCCTCACAAAGGCATCCAGGTTGTGGTAACACTTGGCTCTGATGATCGCTGCACTGGCTGCTGGATTGTGCTGCTGCTCAGCCTGAGCCCGATAGCTTATCTCCACACACATTTCTGTGCACAGTCTGAAGAATCGTGTGATCAAGTCATCAGTCTTCAGAATTCCCTGCTGGTGCATCTAACCAAAGGGAGAAGACATGAGCTGGACAGAAGGAAATAGGCGTAATGATTTGTAAAGATTTCACTAGCAGCGATTTTACCTGGCCAACAAAGGCAGAGAAAGCTTTGGTGCTGTCCCTGCCAGCAGCAGCTGAGTGATACAGGTTGACCCATTCCCTCAGGAGATACTCGGCCTTCTCTCTCAGGCCAGGGGGGTCGTCATATTCTGATGCCTGTGAGATCCCAGAGTGCATCATGAAGTTGGGTCCGCCGTGGGCCCGGTCAATCATGGCCTCATAGTTGGAGCGAACAACATCCATCAGCTGAGGAAGACTGGAGGAGGAGAAAGAGTAAAGGAGTTATTTTTAAAAACTTTTGTTTCTATTGATTTTGTTTATTAAACAACATAGTTCCTTTACCCCTCGGGTGCATTAGCTCTGGAGTGTGCACAGGTCCTCATTAAGGTCTCGATTGTGTGGAAGAGATCAGCTTCTGTGACGTGGCTGACACTGCGTTCATCCACCAGCAACAACTTCACCAGTTGCATAGCAAATGCAACTGCCATGTAGTGCAGTCCGTTCTCCATTGACTGGGGGGAAAAAAACAAAAAAACAATGTAAGCCAAAACTGGACAAACGTTTGGTAATTCACAGTTAACTTGGTCAAGGTGAATCCTAAAATCCAGCACATACATAATGCATTTAACACTGACCCCAAGTAAATGTGATTAGGTCATTTAGATACTAACATTTTAAGTATTTGCATCAGTCCCCAACAAATCTAAAAACGTATACACTTGTAAATGACCAAGTTGTGTACCTGTGCCAAGTGCAGGTCATACTGCTGCATATTCACAAGGTGGTTCCTGATCAAAAGCTCCACTGCCTCAACATTGTATTTGTACTCATCACGGCACTCTATCAGACACCTGCAGACAGAAAAAAAAGCATAAAGAAACAAAGTTTGACTCAATATGTTCATAACCATGCATTTATATTTCAAATCAACTATTTGAACTATCCTAAGGATGTACGACATTTGTATGCAAGCGTTATTCAAGTAATGAGGTTGAATCACTGAAATCAAATGTGTCCAGACTCACCTGGTGATCTGCTTGTTGCACCACTGTGGTCCATAGGCACGTCCATCCTGTAGAGCTTTGAGCACCAGCAGGTGGCACTCCCTGTATCTAAGCAGCAAATCAGCATCAGCCCCACTAGTGGCATCCAGAAGACCTTCAACAGCCTGTAAAATAGGGAACACAACATGGTTAAATCTGAGACTTTGGCTCATATGACCTATGATGAAAGTGCAAACTGACTGAAACATCAACCGATGGAAAACAGCAGGACTTAAAACATGTCTCCCACCTTCTGCAGCAGGCCAAGCGCTGCGATGCCGTCCCTGGAGTTTCTGGCCACGGCCACAGCCTCCAACAGGCTGCGCAGGGCCTGGGTCAGGGGGTTCATGGCAAGAGTTGGTGGGATGGCGTGAAGATGCTGCTCCAAATCGGCCATGCACTTATCATAGATCTGAGCAACATCATCTGTGGCCCATGCCTGTTGCTGTTAAAGAGCAGAGATGGAATTAAGGTCTATGGGTATTAAACTTCAACTCTGAAACGAGTAGTATTATTTGCCTGTAACAGGCTAGAATTAAAAACTTACCTTCATTGGCTGAGCCAAGAAGCCGGTGGGCTGAGAGAGATCATTGCTGGGCAAGAAACCTGGAACATTCCTGGCAAACTCCTCATACACAGCCAGTTGCTTGGGGTCAACCCCTCCCACCTAAAACATAATTTTTCTTTATTTTACATTCACATACTGTACAAAAACTGGTGGCTATGTGTTGTTCAGAAAGGCACATTTGTATGAATGAAATTTCAGAAGGCAGGGCAGATGTTAGTAAATTACATCATGTATTTGGATCTGAATCAAACAGACCTACTCAGCATGTAGGCAGAAATCAGCGTCACGGTCACAGGTTTCTAGACTAAGCAACAAAATATTTCACCAATACTATCTCTGCAGTCAAATGTTCAGAATAGAATGACTGAATGTTGGCAGTAGTAAAAATCTGTGTACATTCGAATCAATCTGTGAATCAAGACAGATTGTGTCATTTTCTCTTAATGGGCTATTGAACTCAAAATTAGCAGCAGTCGCCATTTAATAAAATCTACAAGTTGTATGTAAAGTTTGCAGACAATAGTCATTTTGTCAGTGAACAAACAAATATTGCACTCTATATATGCATCTGTGATTTTGTACACATATAGAGGGAGATTAAAATGACTTCATGCAACAGCTCAATTACCTTGAGTCTTATCTGCTCGGGCATACGCTCAGCCTGGTAAGTCAGAACGACAGGATCACAGTAACGACGTCCTTCTTGGCGTGCATGCTTCCTCAGCTCAAACTCCTACAAGAAAGACACTTTGAGTTTCAAGCTCAATATTTAATAATGTGCTTAAGTATAAAGTAAAGCAATGTACACACACACACACACACTTGGACATTGCACAATCTTCACATTATCATGAGTCTAAACAGACCAGTCTGTTCATAGTACTTCACATCAAATTTACTAGGTATATCAATATCATCTTTAGTCATGCCTATAAAAACTCAAGCATCCAAACAAGATTAGTAATGGTTTCTCACTGTGGCTAGTCTCTTGTCCATTTCAGGGCCAGCCTTCTCCACGGCCGTTTTCTGAATGAAGCAGCAGGCCAATTCACAGTTGTCTTGAGCAATCCTGGCTGCAGCCTCCTCCATCATTTCCCTTTGTTGGGGAGTTGGTGCCTGAAGGAATAAACCAGTTGTTAAAGAAGCTGAAATGGTACAAGAGAGCATACAAAAATAGAAAGGGGGGAGGAGAGCGCATAGGGAACAAGTAAAAACATGTGGAGACATATTTTAAGAGTAAAAAAAGAGAATCTTTGGCCCTAATAGTGAAACTATTTTTTCTATGTTGTGTCTTGACTTAAAATGGAGCACTAGTAATAAGCAAAATAAGCCGTCATGTGTGCACTCTGCTTACTCTAAGTGCAGCAGCAAAGCTGTTCTTAAGGTTGGTGGCGATGCTCATGAGCAGCGGCTCGCGGCAGGTGATCATGGCCATGCCAGCGGTCAGGTTTCTCATCATATGGTGCGCAGCCACACGCATGCGGGACTCCTCTGAATCCAGGGCGAAATCCTTCCTGATGATCTGCTCACAGGTTGTCATGGCGATTTTGATAGAGCGATCAACCACGGGGTGCACCAACTCCTGGACAGCCCGTTCGACTGATTGCCGTACACACTGCTTCAGCTGGGGATGGGCCTGTAGCAGAGGGATCTGAAGAGATGGAGGGAGTAAAAAAATCAAAACAATTATTGTTCAGACTTATTTGGATTCTGTGACGCTGTCAATGCATGCAAGAAAGAACCCTTTACAAGTGGGCCTTAAGCTGGAGCGCTGACTTCATTGCTTCCACAGGCACTCAATACTTACATTGACATTTATATTGATGTGTGGAGCCAGGCCTGCCAAGGCATACACATTGATGTCGTGGTAACTGAACTGCGGGGTTGGGGGCCCTGTGGTTGTGCAAGTGGTGGTGGTGGCAGCCGGTGTTGAAGGAGGAGCTGCAAATGGAACAAAGTCTCCTGTAGGTCACAAAATACAACTTTGATTAAAAATCATAGAAAAATAAAATGCAATGTCTATGTAAAGAAAAGGCATAATAAAGGTTAGCTCCTTTTGACAGATTATACTAGACATATGACATAGGCTTAAGAATGAAGCAAACAGATTTGTATATTTTTTTTAAGCTTTTAACTGATGACCAGCTTGAATTGAAATGTATAGCTCAAATTCATCAATTTAAGATATTTAGATGTTTATTTGACCTGTTGTAGTAACTGGGAGCATCTCTTCCGGAGGCTTTGTCTCTTTCTTTGGAGCTGACAGTTGTTCCTCCAGACTCTTTAGCTTCTCCTTGTCCTTCAGCAGGTTTCCTGGCTTCAGATCATTGATGTCCAGGGACAAATTCTTGCACAGAACTTCAATCTCAAACTTCAAGTTCAGCTGCAGTAAACAAGACAGACATTTCACATTTGTCGGTTAATAAAGCTTCACAAACAACATTTACACTCTTGGCTGCACACGTTAAAATGGCAACAAGGGGGAGTAATGCATTACCTTAAGGTCATGTTCCTGATGCAGCTCAGCAAGAACATTCATGATGGCCATAGTCCAAGGGTTCTGAGGCCTGAAAACCTACAACACCAGACGCATGAGTTAATGTCAATCTGAAGAATCAAAAAAGGTATTAAATAGTGAAAATGTACATACAAGCCAATTTAGGATTTTTCTTTTTTGCATTAATGATTATGTTGTTTACCATGCTACGTAGACTAGACTCCAAAACTTTGGCCACGAAGGGAACCACATAAAGCAGCTCCTGCTGGCCTTTAACATAGGCTTCCAGTAGCAGAGACTTCACCTCTAGATCCTGAGAGAGAGATACACACACAAAAATTAGTCACAAGCAGACAAGAAGCCTGTGATACAACAGGATCAAATAACTTGTTAAGAGGGAAAGAAAACCTACTGTATAGAGGATAGGCTTGTTCTTGGCCAGCGTAATCATGCCCAGCCAGTGGCCCAGGTTCTTCAGCAGGGAGCGATCGGAAAAATTAGCAGCTGCCTTATCAGAGGTCAACAGTACCTGAAAGTGGAGAGATGGAGTTAGTAATTTCCAGATGATGTCCTTCAGCAGGGCTATAAACTGGTTATCAAACCAACAAGTCAATACGGGACGCATAATTATGAATGACAGAACAAGAGCATTGCCTTGCACAGCTGGATGTGTGAGAAGGGCTACTATTTTAAGCACAGCAGAACGAGGAAAGTATTGTGTTGCCAAATAAGTTTATTGTGAGCAGTCAATAAACCCTTGTCACTCAAATGTTTCACCTTGATATTCCTGTACGTTTCATTGAGGACCATCTTCACAAACTCTGGGTTCTTGAGAGTGTCTAGAAAGTTGGAGTAAAGACTGTGGAAGTTGGGCTCGATGCTGACGCGCTTCATCACCAGGTACTGGGACACCCAAGGCATAAACTCCTCCTTCACAGTCTCTTTCAACTCCTCAACCTGACAAAAGCAAATACGATTTAGTTTTATCCATTATGTTTGACTATAGAAATTATTGAAATATTGTAATGCTTGCTTTCCCTTTACCTTCTGTGTCATGTTCGACTGAGAGAGGTTGTTGAAGATGAAAGCAATCTTCTCCTGTACGTTTTCTGGAGGCTCTACAATCCTTTCTGTTTGGTCAGTGGCCACGAGGAGGGTGTCGATGTTGGTAGTGTTTATCGAGGGCTGCAGGTAGGAACATTGTCAGTTAGCATTACAGCAGATTTGAATCTATACACTTTTTAAATCATTTATATAACTACCACCTGGGAATTGACAAGCAAATATTAAGGTGTTTAGTCACCAACAAAGCCAAACTCACAGGCACATCCTTCTTAAAGCTGCTGGGCGTAGGTCTTGTGATGGTGGTGGTCTTGGCTACTGTGGTTGTAGTTGTTGCAGTGGTGACAAGAGTGCTGGGCTGGCCTGGCTGTGGGGCTTTGGGTACACCAGGTTGCTGTGACTGGGACTGAGCTTGTACTTGTGCCAGGGCCAAACTCCCAGGGGTCGTGATGGAGCCTTGCATCTTCACCGGAGGGTCCCGTGACTGTTGGCCGTACTCGATATACTGCACACACAGGATATTGAAAAATGCAGAGCGAGAGATTTAATCTATCTGAAGGTGTGGTTCCCTTCCTGTAGCTACAGAGGGGGAAATAATGAATTAAGAATGGTGAAAAGATAAATTAAGGAAACCTGATTACCTCTTGTAAATGGTGGGGGAATTGCAAGAAGTGGGCAATTGAAGCCAGATGTTGACAATATTGAGGATAGTCCTTTAGTCTAAAAACACCAGATATGTTAGCCTGACAAGATAATTGGTATATTAAAACTCATTTTACATAAAAAAAAAAATAATCCAATACCTGTTTTTGAATCTATCTAAAGCAGCAATTCCAAAGTAATACATTTTGGATCCATAAGGTTTTCTTAAGGCTTCAAGAACATATCGGAGTGCCAGGCCCAGGGCCATGTAGGTGACGAGCCCCTTCTCAATAATGCCACCAAAAAGGCAGGCGGTAATGTGCAGCTCCTTGTCTGGGTACTGGGGGAAGAAACGGTACTCCTCAAACAGGTTCCGAAGCATGCAATTGAACACCTCCCGCTCCCTCTTGATGGTTGAATCCTTAAACCGCTGTAGCATCTCCAGCACCTAGGAGGGGGTGATTAATGTAATGGGAAATTAGTTAACCTGAAGAACATCATCATTTAGAATACAGAACATGACACGATCAATATGGGATGATTTATCATTCAGTAGATTGATTTTTGAGAACAGAGCTACATACCTCATCCACAGACATAGTCGGGTGAGGTGGATGGTTGTAGATCCGCTGGAAGTAGCTGTTTGCTTCGTCATCTATCTCCTTACTAAAGTTCTGGTTTGCCTCAGGCCACACCTGAGAAAGGTCAGCTGGTAGAAAAACAAAAATATATAAATTTTCACACATAGCATGAGCCAATAAGTCAATGAAAACATTGTGCAATCTTTACGATGTAAGCATTTTCTTCAGGATCAATTTTATAGGTTGCATCAAATTTCAAGACAGGAAATAGAACTCGTTCAATTTTTGAAGGTTGGAATATCTTCTAAATGATTCCAGATAAAGTGCAGTGAGAGTATAATGATTAGGAGCCAGTCAAGACAATAATCACGATCATTGCAGAGGAAATGCCTTAGTGAGAATTGCAGGGCTCTCAGTCACAACAGTATTGCCACTATTTGCAGGTTTTATCTTACTCTGCTGAAAGGTAGGTGGGTTGAGGCCTGGTGTGCTCAGCTTCCTGGTGACAAATGGATCGGTGCCCACTGATGGCATTCCCAGACTAGACCCAATACCAGAACCAATGCCTGCACCCAAGGGACCTGAAAGTCACAACATTTGAGTTAATTATATCAGTAGCGCTGGGCAGTATATTGATATATATAAGAACTCTCAAATTGTTTAATACTACTCATACTAGTTGCAAAATGATTGTTCGCCGCCTACAGACTGTGAACATTAATGAACAGCTATCCATATATAGAAGAGTTCATTATGAATGTGATTCAGTTTAAAATATGAAAATATTTAGGGATTAAACAGGGTGTGCTGACAGAACGAAGGATCTAACCTCAACTAGTTTACAGTTAGCTTAGATTTACACAACAATAACTTGCTGACAATATAACTTGCTGATTTAGTATGGTTGTATGCTTAATTTGAAAGAAAATAATAAAATAGCATAGTACCAGAGTCCATACCAGGGAGCTGTGAGGACAAGCTGCCAATGCCCCCGAATGGTGTGCTGGGATTTGTTGAAAGGGGTGGGAAGGCCTTTGCTGGGGACTGGGGGTTACTGAAAGCTGAACTCAATGAGGTGGGAAAACCCTGCATGCTCTGAGTGTGGGAGGTGGCTGTGCCCCCCAGGTTTAAGGAACCCATCCCAGAAAGAGGGTCCATCTAGAGAGGAAGCAAGCACGAAGAGAGCAAGACAGAAAGAGACAATCAGGCAAGAGATGAGGGGGGAGTCAATATTACAAATGTGAGGCAGATTCAAGCAACATATACATGATGTTCACTGAAGATACATTCAAAACAACTTAAGGGCATTTTTAAGCAAGTGTGAGAAATAGAGATGAGTTTAATTGACACCAAGTTCTTACATGAAAGGGCATTTCAAAGTTTTCCTGCAGAGGCGTGATGAGTCTTTCACATGGAGATACCTGTACAGGTGAGATGGCATCCAGGCTGCTGGTGCTGGGTGCGCGACCCTTCGGCATAACCCCTGGTGGAGGTTGCCGGGCTTTGTTCATGACATTGCTGCAGTTGGCAACCATGGTCAAGATGGTCTCTGACAGCTCCTGAGACACACTCCTGGGAAGGAAAGGGAAACATTATTCAGACTGACTGTCTTATAGGAAAAACTAGGGCTGGGTACTGAACCAAATTGCTTCAGTTCCTAAAACATGGTAGAAGCATTCAGTATAACAGTACACTTTGAGAAAGGTTCAAATGTGGGTGTGTTTTCGGAAGCTTGACTATGGTGTGCATTGTATGTGTGTAGGAGACCATGGAGAGACCCTGTCCCAGCAGTGACACTCAACTATAGAGTGTCCTGCAGCAGGTCTTACAGGGTTTGAATGCATATGGTACTGATTTATAGCAATACTGAAGAAATGCTGTTGGACGTGATCAATGTGAATATACTGAATTCTGAGATGTTCCATTGGCAAATGAGCACAACTTCAACACGTCTTATTTTGAGAAACTCCTTTGCCTGTAAAAACGACAACTTGCTGCATATATTAAATCTAAATGGCTGAAACTGATAGCTTACAAACTACATTGTTGTAATTAGGCATCATTTTGTTTTAAATGGATGTTAAAAATTAATGAACACATGCATTTGTATATACATGATATTCAAACCGAGTCAAAAACACAGCCATCTTTTGCATTCTCTGTAGTGGAAGATTTAAGGTGTTCTTTTTGTTTATCTGTTCATATACTAGACCATTCTACCAAAAACAGGAGAGGGGATTAGGAGAAGAGAGTAGTGGTGCTTTTAAAGTTGAGGAGAGTGGAAAAGAGAAGAGAGATCATGGCAGTAGGGAGACCCAGCATTGGTGCATCAGTCTTCTGCCTCCCTCTACCCGGCCGGCAGCCTCAGTGCCACTCGCCTGCCAGGGGCCCGTCAGCCAATCAGAAGAGGTAACAGCAGCTTTCAGCATGAGCTGGACGGTGACCAGCAAGACAGACAGAGCGACACCGAGGCAGCTGCTAAAACAGAGAGGAGACGATACTTGCACCATGGCCCTCACTGCCCAGTGCCTATCTTCCCCTCCCGCCAAACCTTTCCTCACCCTCCCCACCCTGAGGAAGTAATCGCACACGCACTGCAGCCCGACTAAATAGTACATTTTTTCCCTTGTCATTCCTTGTTAATGAGTATGAGACAGAAAATTAAAATGTGCATCCTAACGAGTCTATGCTAAATGGCATCTCACCCAGCACAAGACTGCAGGCAGGCCAGCATGGTAGCTAGGGTCTCTGGGGGCAGCTGGGCACTTTTGGGCTGGTCCTTGTCTGGGGCCAGACCCCCCATAATGGATGGGCAGCGCCTCTTCAGGAATGTCACACACGCCTGGATAAAAGGTTCCTGATACAAAGATCCCAACAAAAAAACATTGTAAAATATATCACACGGGAAAACTTACAATCTCTATTGATCCTTTGATCCTATTGAACCAACTGCACTTAAATCAATTTACAGACTTACCCCATGCTCTCTGATTTTGTCAGTCAACCATTTATCAAGTTTGAGGTATTCACGGCGAGAGGCAAGTGCAGCAAGGTCAATAACAAAGGCAAATGGAGTACCATTCAGCAGCATCGATAGAGACTGGAGGAAAAACAAAAACACACTGGCTCACTGACCATCACAGGGATGATAGCCAAATCTAAAATAAAGCAGTGATTTTTTACTTTTGTTAACATTAAAATACAAATCTGTTGAATATATTTAATACAATAGTGCTTCAACACTACTGCATGAGGATTCTGCTGTTCGCTTGAAGGTTTTAAATTCAGTGCAGTCATGTCTGATTATTTTTGATTCTGACAAACCTTCAAGTCCTGCGCCACATCCAGGATGCGAGACAGCTTGGCCTGGTCATACTGTTCCCCTCTCATGTACCACTCAGCCATTGAATGCATAATTAGCTGACGGATGGAGGGAGACTGTCCCTGGGGAGAATTTAAAAACACCAGGTTTTACAAGTACAGTTTTTAAAATACAAACAAAAAACATCTTTACTGTATACAGAGCTTTTGTCCATAAATCAACAAGCATTATTTGCAAGAGATTTAAAAACCAACCTGTCCATGCCAGGCGTAGTGCAGAATAATGGCAGAGTTGGGGTGGTTGCCCAGAAAGATGGGCATGAGGGTAGAGATGAGCTCATGACGCAGTGTGTGCCAGGATGTGGAGATCTGCAACAATGCCAGCACCAACATGTCCGGGCAGTGCTTGATAGGGAAGCTGAATAGCTGCTTCACCTGCTCATACTGGCCGACCTCGGACAGTCGAAGCAGACTCTCCACCAGGTCCAGACTTTTCCTGTGATGGGTTCAAGGCACAATGTAGCATCAGGGATTGCTGAATGAACACCTGCAGGATGTCTCCTTTGAAGGACTGTTTGAAGAGCTTTAAAAAATAGCAACTGCTACTGGCTTCAGAATAGCAGCCAAGGTACAATTCCTTACCAGGTTGCAATTTCCCTGTTGTCATCCTCAGGTGGGGCCTTAAGGATGTCAATTGCAACAGTGTGGCATGGGTAGTCAGCAAAGCAAAACACTTCTGGACTCATCAGGGAGTGCTGAATGAATGACAACTAGAAACAAAAAATAAGAGACAGAAGGGAAAAGGTTCAATGGAACCAGTCATTAGTCAATCATCGTCTAGCATTTTAGATTATCTTTTATTTTTAATTATGTTTTTCCCCCCACTGGTAAGTTACCTGTCCCTCTGCGTGTTTCCACGGCCGGTAGATGAGATCAACGGGAAAGACCTCCATGCCCAATCCCCTTTGAATGCCATACACGACAATATTCAGGCCTTTGCTGTCCCGGATTATAAAGCCTGGGTGGTCCAGTTCATATGTGACTTCTTTGAAGTTCAGGTTGGGATTCTGAGGTACAGGCAAAAAATGTATGAGTGAAATCTCAGTATATTTTCAAAATGCTCCATTCTCAAAACGGTTTATATTTTGATATAGTTGTCAGTCATTCATTGTTCCAAGATAAACTTGGTTGACTTACCACTTCTTTGACTACGTCGATAAGAACCTCCACATTCCACGTGTGTGCCTGTGAGCCATCGTTCTTATCTTTACCATCACTCCAGATACCACTTCCGGGAGCAGAAATGGACTGTAAGAGAAAAATAGAACATAAGTTCAAAAGAATTCATATTGAGAAACTAGTCAGCGTCTCCCAATGTTTTAAACATTAAAACCACGGAAGACAAGACAGTGAGTGACTCGTTTTGTACAAAACATTTTACCAAACTACCCTTTTAGCCTGACTGAGATCAATGTTAGGGTCTTAGTGTTCCACATATTTTGCATGTCATGACAGGACAATTTAAAAAAAAAAAAGCTCTGGTAACTGCCTATACATCACCTGCCTAGTATTACAAAGCATAGTTTTCTCAAGTTATTTAAAAAATTAAAAAAAAATAATGACAGTCTAATACCCAGCTCACATTCTAATTTTACCACTTCATGCTTTAATAAATTTTTGTAATCAAAGAGTAGATAAATAAACCCAACCACAGGGTCTGTGTGATCTTGGACTTCTAGAACCCTTTCAGCATAATTACCGCCTCACCTGTAATGGGATGCCATCCGTTAGGCCAGAATGGGTACGAGCCATCATACCCAGGACCCTGGCTACCTGGCTGGCTGTCACTTCTCTCACCCCATACTGCAGGATTATGTTTCTGCACTCATCCAGACTGTTGAGAAGCATCATTATGATTAACACAGCCCTCAGATTCACATATCCATTCAAGTCTACCAGTAGCTAAATTACACATGAAACTGTCAACAAATTCAATTTTTTTTTTGATTTAATCGTTATGTCTCAGTCACCTTGCACAGAAGCCATAGCCAACTTCTTGCATGAATTCTGCAAGAGAACTCTCCATCATGGTCTTAGCTAACTCCCCCGAGTCTGGCAGGATCCTGTCCATGAGAATGTCCCGTTTTTCAGGGTACAGCAGTGGTGCGAGCACCACAGGGCAGCGCTCCTGGGGGAAATCTAAAGGATGAAATAGTAAAATAAACAAACGAGACATTTAAAACTGACAGCAAAATGCTTTTCAACTGTAATTATTTAACAACAACATCTGCCCCAGATTATCAAAATAGGCTAGTACTGATCCCTCATACCTCGGCAAAGTGTCTTGAGGAAGGCGTCAATTTGCTCTTGCCCTACCCCACTGGCTCCCTTCTGGCCAAACAGTAGATGGGAGAGCAGTAGGTGCAAGACCTCTATGGCAATGTCTTGGAAGCCACCTTCCTGGTTTCCTCCGAGATCTGCGTCAACGTATGACCGCAGGAGGTCCGGGAGTTTCTGCTTGATGAACTGTGCAGCTGCGGTGGAGAAAAAACAAAACAGAATTTAACAAAACATATTGCAGTTTAGATTGTACTGATGCATCATTAAAAAAAAAAAAAAAAAATTTTTCATCAATTTCCAGCATTGTTAAGTGATCTATTCTCACATGTTTAGTGCTACCTAAAAACAGGGTTTAAGATCATAAATGTTGCAAGTTTCAACATGTTAAGTTTTATTAGAAAAACTTACCGAAACCCCGAAGGTCTGCGTTGCAAGAGGTGAGCAGAGCGAGGCCAAATATCACCTAGGACGTAAATGACTGACATTCTAATGTGTTTTTCCATTTCAGACAGACCAACACAACCATTTAGATCAATCGTTTGACAGTTTGTTAATTAATAAAGTACACGGCAGAGTAGACTTACCTCTTGGACCTTGCTGAGCTTAAGAACTTTACTCAGTTGGGTGAATAGGTGGGCCGATGGCTTTAAACTCTGAAAGACAAGTTATGCAAAACTCTTGAATGGAATCGTCTATTTTTCTATTCATACACACCAATAGGTCTGTACAACAAAAGTTTGAGTCAATATTTATTGGTGTTACAGCCTAATACATAAATTGAAAGCCAATTTTATCAAAGATGTGTGCGTTTTGCTCTGAACTGTTCTAACAAGGGGTGGCATAAATTCAGGCTATTATTATAAATATAGCAATGTTAAAATTCAGACAAGTGAGCCATACCTTCTGGTAGTGCAGGGGATTGTCAATGGCGTAGCACAGAGTAGAGATAAAGTTTGGCTTTGATATCAGCGACACACACTCCTGGATCAGAAACTGTGTCTTGGGCAAGTTGACAAGAGGAAGACAGAAAAGAGAATGGAGGCAGGTGAAGAGCAAGATAAAACTGTAAGTTCTTTCACAAGAGTCAATATAGGCAATAAAGAGTAACTTGTGTCTACAATTACGACAACTACACATTTCCAAGTAATAACACTTTGAAATCCCTAAACAGAAACTTGAGTTTGTGTGGGATAAATTGTGCCAAATGTGACGGGTGCAAAATGATCAATATTCCACAAGGAAAATGGTATCACTGCAGACTACAAGGACATATCAGATTTACAAGTTCATAGTTGCCTTTATAGGTGCTAGTGACATTTTTTGACTCGCTATCCGACCATAACTTTAATATAACCTACGTTGACTGCATGCTGTCCTTTTTCCACCCCTGAGTGTACAGTGAAAAATCTTTGAGATTAATTCTACTTTGTGTTACTGCTTCTCTGGGAGGATTGTTGGATTTTAATCAGATTGTGAGGGTCCGATTTGCTTGTTTGCATCCTGTCTATGTGTAGTTGATGAAGCAGCGGAGATGAGAGGCTGCAGCGTGATAACAAAAAGTTCAAAGATACTAATAAAAATCCACCAACAACATCAGAGCACTTTAAGACCTACAGATTTAAGGATTTAGAAATTGCGTACATGTATTTGTGGGAATTATAACAACAACAATCACTACAGAAACTCCCTGGATATAACATTTATTTATTTGGGAGAAAATGACATCTCTTTTCTTTGCAATTTGAACATTTTTAGTAGGGTGTGTGTGTGTGTGTGTGTGTGTGTGTGTGTGTGTGTGTGTGTGTGAAAGATTTTTTGCATTCATGGTAAAAGTGAACAGACTAGAACACAGCGAATTCACTTTTGAAGGACATCTGTCTATACACTGAGCTCTTGTGCCTGAGCCCTTTACACCCTGGTCCAGACAGAATATTGAATGATGAACGATTGGACTAACTAAAAGTTTCGATTACCAGTACTTACGAGTACTAAGCCTATATTTTCCTGCAAATGTTTTGTCAGGGACTATGATCAGTGTCATCAAAATGACAAACAAACCGAATCTGAATGTTAAACTTATTTGTCCACTGGCTACACATTTTAATCAGCTTTTATTAAGAACCATGCATGAGTGAAACTTTGGCATATATTGCAGTTAACATTTAGTACAATAAGTTTAAAACAGAAATGTAGTTTCTAATATAGTTTGCTAGCAAATTAATCCTTGTTTATGAACCTCTCTGAGATGTGTGTCCTAAGACCATTTCTCTATTAAGATTGGGCAACATCAAATAACGACAAATTTGTTTATAGGTTTATAATATGTTTCTTGGATATACACGTGGGGAAAATATTTCCTGAAGTTGAATATGTTAAAAAAAAAAAAAAAAACCTTACAGACAACCATTAGTTTCATACCACATTTTACAAACCGCACCGAACAGAAAACTACTAAAGCAGAGCATGCTTTCATTATCTCCCTTTTCCCCCCATACATTCAATTGTTTGTCTTTTTTTCCTGCCTCCAAGTATAGTCTTTTTAACCCTTGAAAGAATGAAAATGGTTGGGCCTATAGGCTATATGGTTACTATATGGTGACTTCTCACTGAAATTACACGTTTCCTGTTAGCAAGAGGTGTCCTCTATCAACAATGGTTGTGAAACAAGGATGCATGTCCAATAATAATTAATAAAAATAAGCAGCACCCATTTCTCACTCAAACATAACATAATGCTTAAGATTATGCAGGTCAAAACTAATTATCCATATCTTGATGAGCACCAGATTTTTTTACCCATCTCTCCTGACAAAAAATGCAGCCCTTTATTTTGCATTAATTTGTTTTACGAGTTGTGCACATTTTTTTTTTTTTTTTTTTTTTAAATCACATTAAATTTCCCGATGAAAGTAGCTTCCAATCAGAGCAGGCAAATGCTCATGATTAGAGTGTAAATTCAAAGAAGCTGGATAATAAATACACCCCCAAAAAAGTATACCCCTTTCTTATAATGAAATGTCCAATGGTCAAAAGACAGTGTTTTTAATCAAAAATTACCTGGTGAAAGTCCTTGCCACTGCTTTTACCATCGCCACTGAAATCCACATGGGAGAAAAGACAGCGTAGTAGATGCCTGTCTGCCTCAGGACCGTGACGATTTACAATCTGGAGGAAGTAAAAGTAAAACATCAGTACATTATGACACAGACTACCAATAAGATTTTGGTTGACAAATGTTTTAAAAAAAAATGTACGTTATATCTTTGCTACAACTTACATGCTGTATTTCCTGCTGGCTGGCTCGGTAGTTTTTCTTTGTTAAATTGTCCACCAGATAGCTGATTTGAGACAAAGCCAGCGAGAGCGAGTCAAGATTCATTGCTGGTTGGGGCGGAAGCAGGCGGCCGAGCACGGCGCAAAATCACCATTATTCCCCTTTAGTCACTTCAGTGATAGGTTACTTCTGCTCCCCCCCCCCCAAAAGGCGTGAAAAATATCTGCTTCCAAATGAGTTTTTCGATCAGTGGCTCTTGATAATGGGTAAAGTCCTTCAGTGTAAAATCAGGTTCAGCATCTGTAAAGAAATAAAGCAAAAAAATAGAAACAGTTTTAAACAAACAAGATCTGAAATACTGCTGAAACAGAGAAAAGGGAAGCTGCTGTACTCTGAATTCCATTCAGGAATATTTACAATTCTTTGACAAGAAAATATTGTGACTGGCTTTGAGGCCTCTGTGCATGGCGTGAGGTTGAATGAAATACATTTGCCTGCAAAAACATCTCAGCCTGAGGTCAACTAGATGCAATTTGGTGTGTTCCTTCCCAGGAAATATTGCATATTACACTAACCTAAATACCAGCAGCTTAAATTAGGGCCTCGAACTATAACAAATATCTTGCACAGAGACTTAAAAGCTTAGTTTACCTCAGAGTTAACCCAACTTTTCCGTTTACAACCGAGGGAACTATTTTTATCGAACGCTACTCAACTACGTGACGTTACTAATACAAGCAGCTTTGCCACTATCTAGGAATCTCTACGGACTAAATGGACAGATGAGAGCTAAAAAAAAAATATCCACAAACAAAGAGCAAGCGGATGTAGCAGACGTTAAATTAAAGTTACTCGCGATAAATTCACCGTTAAATCGAATGTTTCTGGGCATTAACTAGTTATTTCACTTGTTTAAAAACATAGCTAAGTGGTCTAGTTTGTGGATTTAATACAAACGACCTAACTCGCATAGCAACATACCCTCAGACTCACGCTAACATAACCAGCTGGAAACACTAGCTACGGAGAAGTTTCGGCTAACGTTAGCCAACATGTTTACCGGATAGCTTCTTTTAGAATTACGGTTTTAGTTTAGTCTGCTACGGAGTTCACTTATTAAACCTCATCCACAGCCCTACTTTAATAGTGATTTTAAACGTAGCAGTAGGCAATATACAATCCAATACCAACCTCGGTGAATTGGAGCTAGTTCCTGTGGGCTACAAGCTAATGCTATCAAATTAGCATGTAGGCAAAGACAACGTTAGCAGCGTGAGTCCGTTTCAAGCTGCGGTTTACGGAGCGAACACATGCTACTAACGCCACGCTTTGTTCAACGCCGCTTGTTTTTAACCCAGGTAAACCGTCCAGGAACGCGTTTCCGTCCCCTTACACACGGCATCTCACCCGTGACACAGCGGCCGTGAGCCGGAGGGCCGCGAGTACTGCGGACGAGGCTTTTTTGCGCGATCGAGCTAGCCGACGTTAGCATGAGCTAACGCTGTTAGCCGTTATCTTATTTCTACGTACTCCCGTCTAGTCTTTGGGATCGCTACCAATATATTGCCAAACGCTAACTGGTGTTACCTTGTAACGACGGGGAGGCATTTCATCGAGACAATGCCAATTTTATAGAGAGGAAAAAATGGCTTGTATGCCTATAAAGACCCACCGACCGACAATAAAGCAGAAAACGTTGGTAAATTAACGACTTCTTAACGCTACTTTCCTAATGTGACCAATATGACAACTGGTCTCCAGCAAATAGACCTCACCCCCGCGCTGCTGGCTAACGGCCACCCGTGGTTTTAATATCGCTGTCGGGTATCGTGCGTGGATCTCACCGTGCTTTGTGTAAAGTAATTCAGATGTTCATCCCTCCTTGTTTTCTCTCAACAAACTTGACGAAATGGAAGAGTCGCTGCGCCTCCAGTTCAGTTTGATTTTAAAAATAAAATGGCGACTGTCACCGCCGCGGCGCGCTCACGTTCGAGAAGGCCAGTGCGTGAGCGTCCCCGCGCGACTCACGCACAAGGTGTTAGTGTGGAGACACCTGTCGTATATATCACCGCGTTTTGTTCAATTTAGATTATTAAACCTCACAAAGGTAAACTTTTTTTTTAAACTACCGATCGACGGCTCGTTCATGATAATCAAGAAATATTAGGTATGAAATGAAACGTTTGATATTCTATTTTGGGATTATTGAGACTATATTGGGGCAAACATAAAGTGCCTAAATTAGAAATGTATAATTTATTATTATAATTTATCGCATAATAAATCAAAAATAACATTTTCGCATGAGGTCAATGGGCATAATAATATAAAGCTCCCTTGAGTTTTATGTTAAAATCAATTAAATTTGAAAACACAATCTTGACAAAAAAATCTCAAATAATCTCAAAATAGCAGAAAAATGAACGAATAAATAACAAGTAATCTTATATTGACAAACTGTCAGGATTACACCAGCACACTAATACACTAATGTCTACACACTTTTATTGAATGGGTCAGTGAAAAATCATGTTTGGCAAGATGAAAAAGTCAAAACTGTCATTAGGTCTAAACTAATGTTAACTATTGATATTAAACTATAGATTGTTTACTGTGTATCGTGTCTTTTCTTTTATTATTAATATTATTGGACAGTTTTAATTGCCTTTCTCCATGCAGTTAGTGTTAAATGCAGGATTTCACACAGCGATACCACCAGCGTCCACATGATGGCGCCACCGCGCTACGTCACAGTTTGTGGACTCCATAGAAAACTAATAAACTTAATATATTAAACGCACCTTCTATCTAACCTCAATTTATTTAGAGGGTTAAAACAATTTCACTTCATAAAAATACGTTTTCTTTAAAGTATTAACCACTTAAATAAATTGCTTGTTATTTTACTTTATTTTAATATAAATTAGATTAGATTAGATTGACTGGTTAGATTGACTTTAGCGTTAAATTAAATATTAAAGGACAACAACAGGTCTGTTTTGTAATATGGCAACCTAATCAAACAAAATTTATATAAAATACTCTTTAGTATCTGTGTAATTTAACAGCATAGTTGATTTCTATAGATTGAATAACAGACTACTTCATATTATAGATTTTTGTCAAGTGTGAGAACTGAATAGCAGAAAAATTAATTAATATTATCTTATATAGTCGAACTGTCCTTTAGTAAATGGGTCAGTGACCAATCCTGTTTGGCAAGATGAGATAGTCAAAAAAATCTTTTTAAATAAATGGTTTTAAGACGCATTTTGTGTTCATGTTGATTTCATGTCATTCTCTCTGAAATAAGATGTTGTTCCTTTTGTACATTGCCCCAGATAAATAAACCTAATAAACTAATGTTAACTGTTGATATTAATCTATATATTGTTCACCGTGTATCGTGTTTTTTTTTTTTACACTTATTAATATTATTGGACAGTGTTAATTGTCTTTTTACCTGCAGTTAGTGTTAAATGCAGGATTTCACACAGCGATACCACCAGCGTCCACATGATGGCGCCACCGCGCTACGTCACAGTTTGTGGACTCCATAGAAAACTAATAAACTTAATATATTAAACGCACCTTCTATCTAACCTCAATTTATTTAGAGGTTAAAACAATTTCACTTCATAAAAATACGTTTTCTTCAAAGAATTAACCACTTAAATAAATTGATTGTTATTTTACTTTATTTTAATATAAATTAGATTAGATTAGATTGACTAGTTAGATTGACTTTAGCGTTAAATTAAATATTAAAGGACAACAACAGGTCTGTTTTGTAATATGGCAGCCTAATCAAACAAAATTTATATAAAATACTCTTTAGTATCTGTGTAATTTAACAGCATAGTTGATTTCTATAGATTGAATAACAGACTACTTAATATTATAGATTTTTGTCAAGTGTGAGAACTGAATAGCAGAAAATTAATTAATATTATCTTATATAGTCGAACTGTCCTTTAGTAAATGGGTCAGTGACCAATCCTGTTTGGCAAGATGAGATAGTCAAAAAATCTTTTAAAATAAATAGTTTTAAGACGCTTTCATAAGTTCTTTTAATATGTGCATTTTGTGTTCATGCTGATTTCATGTCATTTAAAAGTGCATTTGTACCATTTATTTTTAAAATTAACATCTTTGACACAAATGTTAAATGGTGTAACCAAAAAAAGAGTGATGCATCATTTCTCTCTGAAATAAGATGTTGTTCCTTTTCCACATTGCCCCAGATAAATAAACCTAATAAACTAATGTTAACTATTGACATTAAACTACATATTGTTCACTGTGTATCGTGTTTTTTTTTTTTACAATTATTAATATTATTGGACAGTGTTAATTGTCTTTTTACCTGCAGTTAGTGTTAAATGCAGGATTTCACACAGCGATACCACCAGCGTCCACATGATGGCGCCACCGCGCTGCGTCACAGTTTGTGGACTCCATAGAAAACTAATAAACTTAATATATTAAACGCACCTTCGGGCGCGTGCGTCTGGATTGTTCTGGATTCAGTTAGCGACACAGAGGCGGTAAACTCGTCTTTTTCATAAAAATACTGAAGGTAAACTCTGAGTACTGCATGTCTAATTTATTTTGAGGTTGAAATATTTTAACTTCATAAAAATACGTTTTCTTTAAAAAATAACGGGCATACATTTTAAAAGTTGGTCTATCGTAAAGCTAGCTAGCAGCTAACGATAACGTTAGCTTTACGAATTGAAAATTAAGAAAGTTAAATTACCCACTTAACTAAACGGTTTATGTTGTGTTGTCCGTCGTTAATATTCACTAAATTTGCTACTTGTTTGTTCTAACGTGGTTAAATAACTTTAGCGTTAAAATTAATTATTGAAAGACATTATTAAGTAATTGCAAATTGACACAAATGCAATCCGTTTTGTACTATGGCAGCCAAATCAAATGTATGGCAAAGATTTATGTTTACACATTCAGAAAAAATATATATTTATATGTGTGTATATATATAATACTCTTTAGTATCTGTAATTTAACAGCACATTTGATTTCTGTAGATTGAGTAACACACTAATGAATATAGATTTTTTTTGTCAAATGTGAGAACTGCAAAGCAGAAAAAACACTCATGTACTACTGACCTTTATTAAATGAGTAAAAAAAATCATGTTTGAAAAGATGAAAAAGTTAAAACGTTAAAATACAAGTTCATTAGGTGTGTGTGTGTATATATATCAGGGTTCCCACGGGTGCTTGAATTCCTTGAAAATGCTTGAATTTCAATTCAGTGTTTTCAAGGTTGTGAGAATGGATTTTTTGTGAAGTGCTTGAAAATGCTTGAATTTTTTGTGATGTCTATCTCAATAAAACAATAGAAAACAAAAATGTTTCCTAAGCGGCTACGCGCTTGATCCGATACCTTTACATGCAGTGAAAATAAATAACTGGTCTGCTGATACATACAATACTTTAGCCCCTTCAGGCATTTGTCACTGTTATTGCGCTATGGTAGTGACACAGTGCACTGTTCACAAGCTGAGAATACAAGCCAATTCACAATTAGTTAAAAGTCCAAACATTCAATCTACCACCAGATGAAATAATGCTAATCAGACCCATACTATTATGCCATACAGTGGCGCCGCTGCACTTCTCATGACCATCATGGCAAACACAACGAGTAGACTACCTATTTAAAGGTGCTTGAAAAGTGAAAAACTGGTGCTTGAAGGTGCTTGAAAAGTGCTTGATTTTGTTCATAAAAAAGGTGTGAGAACCCTGATATATATATATATATATATATATTATGAAAGAATTGTATAGAGCTATTCTATTCTTTATATGGAGGGGCAACCTTACCACTAAACTAATTTTATTTCTCTACAGGGTGCATAAAAAACATGGCTGAACAAAACCTAAATAATGAAAGCCGAAAAAAAGGTGCTGGTATGTTTCGGTGTCCGGCAGACCTTGAGCCGGACGTACACCATCAACGTCCTCTGGTCCACTTGACAGATGCTGAAATAAGGAGCAGCAGAGCTGTTGCCTGGTTGAGGTAATGGAAAAGGTGTTAATGTTGTATGTAGAGCTGCAGCGGCTCCACTTGAACACCCGGCTGAGCCATAATTACACACTTAGTGCAATTTGTTACTGTGGAGTAATGGCAGGTTAAAAAGTGGCTTTAGTCCACCTTAAAAGTTGCCATAAGTTCATTAATGCCTACAGAAATTACCTTTATAAGACACAACTAAAATAAAAAGGATATGTTGTAGCTATGATTGTGTGGTGGCTGTCCTAAAAATCCAAAAATTTGCATTAAAAGAAAAAAACAGCTTTAAATTTATTAGGCCGTTGGAACCCACAATGCACCTTGCAACATAGTGTTCAGGGGGAGATTTTTTAATAGATGAAACTGATGAAATGCTGATTGAAATACTCAATAGCAGGGTTATACCCACAGTTTGTATCCCATTCAATCCAGCATTGACTTCTGCTACTGATGAGCTGATCATTTGAATCAGGTGTGTTAGAACACAGAAACAACACGGATTTGCAACTGCTGCTTATTATGCTTAAATATGACCTTTAACTGTTAAGTGCATTATGTGTATTTGTGCAAATGTTCATTTAGATCTCTGCAGACATTTTCATGTCCATGTTACCCTTAATGCAGAAACGAACCTGCTTCTGGAGACTATGAGCAAGAGAAAGACGATTTGCGTTCTGAAGGAGGTGAAGTATTCGGGATGGAGAGGACTTCCACCCCCAAAGATAAATTTGATTCTGTTGACATCCAATTGGAAGACGAGGTAAATAAATTGCTGTTGAATACTGTAGCAAAGGCAAGATGTAGAATTTGTTCAGCATCTGTCAGACTTCGCTTAATTCCGGCAGTAAACAATTCCTGGAGGGAAAAGAGCTGCGCTAATTACCAGTAAATTACTTTTAATCATTAAGTAGAGCAGTGTGTAATGCTATTAGTCAGCTAAATGGGAGTAGGGAGGGTTCAAAACATTATCTCAGTTTATCTTCCACACTACATTGTTGTCCTCATGTGAGCATGTAAGCACTGCCAATAATGTCATTACAACAACCTAAATTCCCAAATGAACACAGAACAGAAGGTTCAAGATTGATAGAAGGAGAAACGTGTTTTTTTTTTTACTAGCATGAATTTGTTTTTCACAGGATGAAGACTCGGGTGATGACAAAGCTGTCCTCTCTCTCCCTGGTTTGTCACCTAGTGACAGCAACATCTCTTATGAGGAGGTTCTACTGGACCAGAACATGAGTCCGGACAGGAGAGCAATGGACGGAGGTGTAGTAACAGTAGTTGTACTGTCTGATGCCAGAATTAAGAGTGCAAGCAATGTTCAATTTGAATCTCTAGTCAGATTGCTGCCCTAATAATGTCTTTGTGGTGCTGTTTATATTCCCTATAAGTAGGCATCAGAATAACGATGCATCCACTCTGCAGCTAGTCTGTATTGTGTTTTTCTCACACCATTTTCTGTATTTAGTATCTGTAATTAAAAAAAAAATCTTCACTGAAGTCAGGACAACAGGCCTGCTGTCCATCTTCCCTAAAGGCTGGAAGTCATCATATCAGATCTCAGCAGCTCAAGGCGTTTTTCAGATATAAATATAATCAAAGAAGTATTGTTTGAGTTCCATTTAGTGCAATTGTAAGGTCTTAATAGTTTAAGGGAAGCAGTGCTTATTTCTAGCAAATGAAGGCTCTCTTCAACACTGATATGGAGATGCCCAAATTTATTTCATTCATGATCATATATAATTCCCTTTAATTTCGTTTGGTTTTTTTCTGTCTTTCAGTTTGGCAAATGGACTGGCACAAGAATCACATGGCAGCAATAAGTAGTGAGAAGTTTGACAGCCTCCTGAAGATGTGTCCCGCTTTCCAAGACTGTAAGAGCCACATGGCAGCATTTGTCTTGATAACAGGTGAGCTCCTTGTTTGACCTCAGGTGGGGAAAATGGTTTGGATGCATTGAACGACCATCGTATAATTTATTTTTGCCAGCTTTTCTGCCGTTATGTTTAGCCACACTTTTAGTTCCTGTGATGTTGACTGAACTGGATGTAGTGCAAACACCTGGACAGACCACAGAAAGCACACCACAGAGACTTGTTCATCTTCACAAAACAAATGTGACTAGATATTGATCTTTGGGAGAACAGTATAATGTTTAATGAGAACTTTATATGCAGTCAGAAACTGCAGCAGAAACTAACAGAACTGCAGCAATGCCTCTTCCAGTAATTTCTAGCAATTGCCATACATGATCCAACCATGTACTACATTTAGTCTTGTTTGATAAACGCTATTATTTTATAAAGTGCCCTATTTTGTCAGGAATCACTGGTATTATGGCTTTGAATATTGTCTCAATATGATCATAATATTGCTTTAACCCGTTAAAATCTAAAACCCCTTGAAACAGGCAGCATTGAGTTTTATGCATATATCACTGAGCTGTTTGTTCAAGTGGGTTCTTGTCTCCTTTTTTAAACATCTTACAGAATATATTAATGTTCTGTAATGATCCTCAGTGTGATTTCTATGATTTTATGGACAAATAATTGATCTTTAAACCAGTGTTTGGGTGGCTGGAAGTATGAGTGAACCACTGATAAAGTTTAATAAAGCTGAGACTGAGAGCCAGGACTTCTCCTCCAACATTATTGCGTGTTTAAAGCTTAAATGGCTATGCTCAGGAAGAATATTCACTCAACTAGTACTCCACATTTGCAAGTTCATCCTTTCTTTTATATATTTACAGTCTTTTAATGTGTCCTCTTTCAGTCTGATCTGTCATCTAGTCGTAAGGAGTTTCTTTTAAAAAAAGCGAGATACAATATTTTCATTTCCAACATAGAGATTCTGGATACAGCTGGCTGTCCACGTCAGCAATACAAGGTGGTGGCGTTGGGTGCAGGACATCTGAGCTCCAACACGTGGCTCTGCTACAATGGGACGATGGTTCACGACAGCCACGCCGTCGTCATCGCCAGGCGAGCTCTCCTAAGGTACTGGTAATATAGCCTCCTGGGAGGATGAAAAGCAAACCCATGGGAGCCTCAATATTCATTTGTAGGTGTCAGAATTATTGAAAATTATTGTTTCCTAATTCACTAAATCTTAACTTTAATAAAAAATGTATGATAGATCTTTCTCCTTTTCTTTAATATCTTATTTCACATTAAGTCAACAACAAGAAGTGTAGTCCTGTATAGTCTAATCTCAACAATAATGATGAATAATAATAATAAATGAAGTTATAATAAGCCTTTTCCTGTTTGAGTGCAATTCTATCTATATTGTCCCACTCACACTACTGCACCTGATTCTGGTGCATTGAGAGTCGAAAGCTCAAAGTCAAATGGGTAAATTCTGGCTTGCCCTCAGGTTTCTATACAAGCAGCTTCTCCTGTTCTTTGATGCTGATCCAAAGGCCAAGGAGTACTGTATTTTCGAGAGCAGTGAGGACGGCCCCCAGCTTCGGCTCAAACCCAAGATCAGCCTCCATCTCTACACCAATCAGTGTCCTGAAGGAGCACATGATAACTTCTACTTCAAGTACTTTTCCAATTGTTTCAATATCCATATAACAATATTCCAATTTTATCCCAATAATTAAAAACATCAGAATTACAACAAATGTATTATCATGTTTAGGGCCTCTGGGAACAACAGCTGGACCTCTCTGAAGCTGCAGTACCATGCCAAGGGCCAGCTGATCCCCGTAGCCGACCTCGACCCGAGTCACTGGGGTGCCAAAGTCTGCTGCATGTCTGCTAGTGATAAGTTGTGTCTCTGGAAGGTCGTTGGGCTTCAGGGAGCATTACTGACCCACTTCATTCAGCCAGTCTACATCACCAGCATGGTGTTGGGTAAAGCAATTCAAGGCAATTTCTTGACTCTTTGAGAATGTGTATGTATGTATATATATATTTGTTTATATATATGTATGTGTATATATATATGTATATATGTATGAGAGTTTTTTAAGAGAAAACACTGAAAATCTTTTGTTTATTTTAGGGAGCCAGAAACTCTTAGGTGAGGAAATGTCTGATATCATCAACAAGCGTCTGGGTCACGGATGGGAGGAACTACTGCCGCCATTCTACAAGAATCACAACATCATCTTTCTCCGTGGTGACCACGTGGGGCCTGATGTGACCAGCCGATGGCATGATGACCTGAGCCTCAACTGGTGCCTCGGAGACAAGGATATTGAGGTTCTGGATGGTACCAAGGGCTACATTATTGATGGGTAGGAAGCAGATGAATCGGAGAAGATATAAATCCTTTGCATGCTGTCAAAACAGTGTGACAGAAAATCTCATGAAGTGAAACAACTTGTAGTAAATTGTCCCTGCATAAAAAAATGTGGGACCACTATAGCATCCTGTACCCTTTTTGAAAAGCCTCGACCTCACTTCAGCTTACCTAATATTATTTAAACTCCTGCAGCCGGTTCCAGGGATAGTGTAGTACTGCTCTTAGACTGATGCATTTGGCTTGTTTGACACCCCCCGGTAAAGCTTTTAAAGGATCTGCAGACAACCGCTGATGTCCAGTAGCTAGTGTGACACGGAGGCAGCTCTCACTGGGGGCTGTGTTGTCCTTGAGAAGAGGTTACAGACAGGAATAGATTTGTGATCCTTCCCAGTGCTCACAGCGTTGCTGTGTATTTCAGTCTTTTTTTCCTGCAGCATGTACCATTAGTGATACTGTAGATGACACTCAAATGGTGTCAGGATGAGCCCTTTTCCCAAAAATATATAAATAAAGAGTAATAGGCTTCTGGAAAAAAAAGAACATAATACACTTAAGGGAAAGAATACAGCATGTGATGTGTAAAGGAGGAGAAGAAGATGAACTGAAAGGAGGAAAGAATTGGAATAATTATTGTGTAAAACTAAAAGATAAGCTGTTTGATGTCACAGCAGCATCAGATATAATGAAATATAAAATTTAAATATCATGCAAATTACAAATTACACACTGAAGAATTTATTCTTTCCTAAAAACCCTGCATCCAACTCTCTTGAATTCTGCCAAGAAAAATCTGTTACACATCAATTGTATTAAGAATGAAAAGGTCTGTGCTCACTGCAGTGGTCTTGAAACAGACCTCAAAGTCAATCCGTTGCCCCGCACAGCCATCTGCTCATGTCAGCTTCTAATATTGCACTTAATATGACTCCTAAAGTCAACACTGAGCTCCTCACTGCTGGTGCTCGCTACAGGGTTCCTGCAGGAAATTGGGTAGTGATGTGTTTAAATGTAGCCTGTGGGGAAACCCTGCATTTCAGTTCTCATTCAGCCACACTCATTTTTGATGCATAACCAGGGGTCATGAAATTTTGTGCAGAAATGTACTTATTTTTACATTTACAATATTCTGTCTTGTCATCAACCACCATCAAGTTCCTCGCTGTTGCTCACTGAGTGGATGACTTTTTCTAAAGGGTTACACAATGTCTTCAGTAGACAAAGAACATGCTGTATTTTTCACTGCCCATCATTTATTTAGCGATAATTAACTTGATTATCTCTTCCTGATAAATATCTGAAACTTTTATGGCATGAACACTTATAGTGTAAAGCTCTAGGAGTGCTCAAAGTGCTGGTGATTGTCCTTTCTTTACAGATTTAACATAATTGATTGCATCTGCTCATAACATGCACATATCATTTTTGATTTATTCATTATTAGTATCTTTAGACTGAGAAATAGGAAAAGATGTACATTGAACAATGTGAAAGGGTGTCAGTGCATGATTCAAATATTTTTATTAGAAAATGTTTTACAAATCAATGGTTTGGAAAATATTTGAGACTTTATCTTTTTTTTTTTTTTTTTTTTTAAATAAATCCAAAATGTAGCTTTTCATCATATATATCCTATTATATTGTGTAGAAAGCTTGAAGTACACAAGTATACATTTGAAGTGTAAAACATACAGTGTATAAAATCTATTCATGAAAACATCTGTCATTGGGATATTATTTATGCATGTCTTGAATACTTTTATTTTCCAGCTCTCCATTTGTGAGGGGGCCTGGCTTCTCCAGCAGACTTTGCAAGAGGGCCCACTACAGTGCTTTCCGACGCGTTGCACAGCTGGGTGGCCATAGCTACCTGCTGGATCTTCCCACTTACCACAGCGTTAAGGTGGGTTTCAACTAGAGATGATTATGGGGAGGCTCAGTGGCCAAGGCAACTGCATCAAATTAGTTAGTCTCCTTTAAAACTTTGCTTCAGTGCAGTTTTTTTAACATGATGCATGATGTAATAGTTTTTCTTTTGTCACAGGTAGAAGCTTTCAGCTACCAGACAGTCAAAGATCTGGTTAAGCAAATGTTTCTGAAGGAACATGCAGGTGCCTGGAAATCTAAGAAGCTTGTGGACTGCTTTGGCCCCTGAATGGACACCTGGAAAAGGGCCGCCCAGATCTTTATCTGAGTTCCTTTTGAGATTTTGTTTATGTTGTTCTATGTAGTGCAGTTTGCTAAATACCCTTAACACTAGTTCTAATTTTGTTGTAAAATGTTGGTGTTTTCAGTTGTTGCTTTTCGAGGGGGGAAAATGAGACTTTGCTCACCTTGACAAACATGTATATATATATATATATATATATATATATATATAAAATTGATCATTCTTTTCATTTGAAATGAAGTTTCTGACTTTCTTATCTTGCCAAATCCTTAAAAAACATGCTAGCAACTAGTTTTTTTTTATTCACCATTTGACAGTTCATGTCAAAGAATACCACAAAATGGTGAATTTTTTTATAAAAATGTATGAATGTTACTAATGGACCTCTAAATGTAAAATGTAGAAATGTAGAAAATTGTATGCCCTTCAAAATAAAAGCCCCCCCGATTCAAGCATAGATTTTATGTCACAGCTATTTTTTTTTAATTTATTTTAAATTTAAGAAATTAATGTGGAAACACTATGAAATAGAAATAGTAATGTTAGAAGTGAATGTTGAGCTTTTTTGTATCAACACCATTTGACATTTTTTGCAAAAAAAATGATTTTTGTAAAAAATTCAAAAAAAATTCCTTTAAATGAAAAGAAACCTACATGGACACAAAACATTATTTTAAAAAGCCTGATGAGTGTTTCATAAAACCGTAATAATGTGAAGAGAAATTTGTTTCTCAAATAAATATATTACAATTTTATATTAGTAATCTAAGTTCATCTTTTCTACTGAAACCATTTAACATTAACAGAATACACAGTAAAATCACCAGTGTTAAAATTAGATTAGATTAGATTAGATAGCTCCTTTATTGTCCCACAGTGGGGAAATTTACAGTGCTACAGCAGCAGTTAGAAAAGTTACAAAAATGTTTTTAAAAATTTAAAAAGGAAAAGAAAAATTAAAAAATGAAATTAAAAAATAACACTCAGAAAGTTAAGATGAGCCAATTTTAACACCAGCAGCATTAAAATTAAACTATATTTTGAAAGGTTTTTGACTTTCTCTGCTTGTGAACTGATAATTTGTCACTGATTCACATATTTTTTTTAATGTAAAATAAAGGCATTTTGTACAAATCCTACAGTTGAACTTTGATTGACCATATTCCATCCATAAAAGATGGAAGCAAAGCTGCCTGAGTCTCACTGAAAGATTTCCACATTTCCAGGTGTAATTATAACTTTATTGAAAACTGTAGATGTCAGTTGTAGTTAATTTATAATACTCAACGTCTGGAAAAAAAGAAAAAAAGTCTAAAACAATAACAAAGCAGCTGCTGCTGAGAATATTAACAGAGCAACACTGACATCTAGTGGAGAAACGCTGAATTGCAACTTGAATGACTCAAATCACACACACACACACACACACACACACTTAACAGAAACTCACCATGGTACAAAATGTTAATTAATCTGTTGCTTAACTTGACTAATATTCTGATATTTGGTTCAGTGAGAAATGTTTGGTAAGATGAGAAAGTCAAAAATTAATTTTTAATGGTGTAACTTCAAAAGAATGAAAATTTAATATATACACACATATACATATATATATATATATATATATATATATATATATATATATATATATATATATATATATATATATATATATATATATATACACACCCACTCACTACATAACATGTTTGCTATTTTTAATATTGACTAATCTAAAATAACAGATTATTTTCTTGATAATCGCTAAATTCTTGTCAAAATAGTCTAAAAAAAATTAAGGTTTTAAAAAATTAAACACATGGGATCAACTATTTTTATATTGTAGGTGGATTAAATATATAAAATTGATCATTTTTCAGGTTTAACCACTTGAAATTTGGTGTCAAAATCACACAAAATCATGATTTTTGTAAATAACAGTTTTAAATGACAGAAAAAAATCTGTATTTTACAAAGTTTTGGACTTTCTCATTTACCCAACATGAGTCCTCAGTGACCCAGGTACAGAATAAGATTATAAGGCTGGAAGAACACATTTTTCACAGTAAAACTCAGACCGCAACGGTTTTTTTTGTGGTTTTGAGAAATTGCAAGAATTTTATGGTAAAAAAAAATAAAAAAATAAAAATAGTCAGACGTGCAGCGGAAGCTACAAACTTCACTTTCATTTATCTCATTCATTCATCAATAGAAATATGTTCTGTTCAGTTATTTGGTGAAAAGGGGTTTTAATTTAATCTCCACAGAAGACAGGTGAAAAAACACTGGGGCGTGGCACGAGCCGACCAATCAGCTGGCCGACCAATCAGCCGACCAATCAGCCGAGCAATCAGCTGGCCGATCAGCCGAGCAATCAGCTGGCCGAGCAATCAGCTGGCCGAGCAATCAGCTGGCCGACCAATCAGCTGGCCGACCAATCAGCTGGCCGACCAATCAGCTGGCCAGCTTGTCGCTCAGGTAGCTGGAGGTACTGGGGTCCTGCAGCAGGGTTTTAGTGACATCATAAAGGTTCTGCTGGTAGGCCAGACGGTAGCGGCTATACACGTCGTCACAGTGCGTCAGAAGATGCTTCACGTTGGACGCAACGCCGCCAGGGGACCCGTCCAACCTGAAAACACACACACAGTTTTAGAATGAGGTTAAAACTTTCCTTCTTGAAGCAGCATCTTGTTAGTTTTATATTCTATAGGTTATATACCTACATATAGAGATTATATAGGTTCAGATTATGGGTATAAATTCTATAGGTTTAAATTATAGGTATATATTCTATAGGTTCATATTATAGGTATAGATTCTATAGGTTCAGATTATGGGTGTGGATTATAGGTATAGATTCTATAGGTGCATATTATAGGTGTAGATTATATAGGTTCATATTATAGGTATAGATTATATAGTTTCAGATTATAGGTATAGATTATATAGGTTCATATTATAGGTATAGATTATATTGGTTCAGATTAAAGGTATAGATTATATATGTTTAGATTATAGGTATAGATTATATTGGTCCAGATTATAGGTATAGATTATATATGTTTAGATTATAGGTATAGATTATATTGGTTCAGATTATAGGTATAGATTATATAGGTTCGTTTTATAGGTATAGTTGGTATAAAAGGGACTGAATTAAAATAGTTTAGGTTGTATCTCTCAGATCATTCCCACTTTGTTCATGTTCATAAAGTTTCTTCTTTCTGTACAAATGTCACACACGGAGTTCCTCAAGGTTCTGAGCTCCACTACTTTTCACCTGTTATATGCTCCCACTGCGTACAATTATTAGGAAAGACTTGATTAATTTCCACTGTTATGTGGATGACACACAACTCTATCTGGTATTTAAGCCAAATGAAGCCAAACAGCAGCAAAACTTTAAGGTATAAGGTTTAATCTGGTTATAAGTGTAGACGGGGCCTTACTTCCTGAAAATGTCCTCAAACAGGCTGGAGGTGAGCGGCCGGTGGCGTTTCAGCTCCTCCAGGTAGACGAAGTCTCCTTTCAGCACCACCTTCTGGTACAGAATCTCAGCCCAGTCTGGACTGTAGTTGTAGGCCTCGGACACGACGAAAACCTGAGAAAAAGACCAGACGTCATCCACCGGGTCTGGTATGGTATATTAATATGTAAATTATGTTATTAGCTGAAACAAGTCGATGGGAGGAAAAGAATTATTCAATCGATTTAATGAAAAACAGTAAAAAATAAGTTGGTCCAGAATCTTAAATGTGAGAATTTGGAAACTAGAATTTCCAAATTTTATTTCATAGTGTTTCCATATGGCAACATTTACTTTATCTTTATTTTTTTTTTTAAAAGCTGTGATATAAAATCTATGTTTGAAACGGGGGGCTTTTATTTTGAAGGACATACAATTCTACCAGTCCCTTTGGCTCATCAGGTCTTACAAAATGTACATTTTCTGTTCATGTTGGTTTCTTTTTTTTTATTAAACAACATAGTAAAAGTGTCTCAGAGGAGTTTCTGACCTGGTAGCAGCGGGGCAGCGCCACCACGGCCTCCAGCAGCTCGGCGGGTCGCAGGTTGATGACCCGCAGGTCGGAGCCCTGGTTCAGGAAGTGGAGCTGCAGCGCCACGAGTTTGGCCGTTCTGACGCAGCGGCTGGCCTGACGCACGCAGGAGTCCTGGTGGGTCGCACACACGCACACGCACACGCACACACACACACACACACACACTCTTTGTTAAAGGCACAGCTCAGCAATTTTTTTAAATCCAGCCATCATTCACAGCAAAAAGCTGCTTCACCATTCATGTTTTTTTTTTTTTACTACTAAGTGGGTAATTATATTTTTTATTTCCCCCCCTTTCATCAAACTCACATATCCAGCATGAACCTTCACCACGATATACGAGATAATAACTAGAACTAATTAAAACGTGTGAAAGCAAACACTCGGAACTATTTTCTTCAGTGAAACACTGGGCGGAGGGATACAGTGTGACCTTAATGCTGCACTTATTATAGGACCTATTAATATTGATAGAGGTAAACCTGCTCTGTTGAGATCTGTTTAGTTCAAGTCTTTTACTTTGAAGGACAAAAAAAAATAATCACTTTATATCACACATTTTTACTTCTTATTACACGGATTGACCAAAAACATTTGTTGCATTTGTTGCAGAGAATTATCTCATCATTTCTGGGACAAAATTATAAAGAGACCTATAGGACAAAATCTGCATGGAGTTGACACATGGCAACTCTTTAGAATAAAGCGTTAGTAGAATTAGAAGAATGTTCTACTGCAAAAAGTGAAATCTTAGCAAAAATGATCTTATTTCAAGTTGTTTTTAGAAAACAAGACAAACATTTAAGATTAAATTGAGCTGAAATAAGCTTAATTATCTGCCAGTGGAGCAGGATAATTCTACTAATAATTCTACTGACCCTCTATTCCATGTGTGTAACTTTATAATCCTTTATTTAGTGGGAAAATTAGCAACAGCAGAAAAATGCAAGAAAAGAAAGATTGCATACGGAATAAAATAAATGTAATATATGCAACATCATGACAGCACGTTTACTTCTATTAACAAAACATGTGCAGCATCAAGGTCGCACGCCGTATCCCTCCACCCATGTTTCACTGAACCTAAATATCTCAATGATTCTGGGATTAATTTATAAAGCCACCTATAGGCCTGCTGCTTTATTATATTATATTGTATACACTATATTATATTGCATATATTACATTTATTTTATTCCGTATGCAATCTTTCTTTTCTTGCATTTTTCTGCTGTTGCTAATTTTCCCACTAAATAAAGGATTATAAAGTTACACACATGGAATAGAGGGTCAGTAGAATTATCCTGTTCCACTGGCAGATAATTAGGCTTATTTCAGCTCAATTTAATCTTAAATGTTTGTCTTGTTTTCTAAAAACATCTTGAAATAAGATCATTTTCGTTAGGATTTCACTTTTTGCAGTAAAACATTCTTCTATTTCTACTAACGCTTTATTCTATAGCGTTGCCATATGTCAGGTCTCTTTATAATTTTGTCCCATAATTGATTAGATAATTCTCTGCAATAAATACGCCCTGGAAGTTCAGATTTTCAAGATTTTTTTGGTCAATCCGTGTAATAAGAAGTAAAAATGTGTGATATAAAGCGATTATTTTTTTTATCCTTCAAAGTAAAAGACTTGAACTAAACAGATCTCAACAGAGCAGGTTTACCTCTATCAGTAATAATAGGTCCTATAATAAGTGCAGCACGCTGTATCCCTCCGCCCAGTGTTTCACTGAAGAAAGTAGTCCCGTGTGTTTGCTTCACATGTCTTAATGTTCTAGTTTTTATCTCATATATGAAGAAAAACAAAAAACACCATTAGCAGCTCAGGAAACGTCTGGGATTCACAAAAAAAAGAGAAAAGCTGTGAGGATGATGGGCAATTTAATAAAATAAAATGTTAAAAAGGTGAATACTAAAGAGCTCAGAACCTTGGAGAAGCTCTCTGCGCCGTCCTTCAACAGATCCAACACCTTCTGCAGAGAACTCTTCAGCTCAGGAGTCACGACTGTCAGAAAAACTCAGAGTCAGAAACAACACGCACCGGATTAAATCAATCAATAAGACGAGTTTCCGACTGGTTTCTGACCCCAGGCCTGAGACTCGATGATCTTCAGCTGCGTCATGGCCGCCATCTCGTGGTTCTCGCCGATCTCCCTCCTCATGCTGAAGAACAGCGCCACCATGTTGTGCTTCTCGCTGTCGGCGGGCAGGCAGCGCTTCAGGTAGTCCAGCAGCGCCGTCTTCAGGCTGGAGCTCTGCGGACGGGGCGGAAATAGACGTAGCTTCATTTTCATAAAAAGCTGTGGTATAAAATCTATGTTTTTACATTTAGATGTGATAAGGGGG
>JAYKQN010000010.1:1902500-2030000 GCA_036785175.1 Eupleurogrammus muticus | reverse complement strand
GTTTTTTTTTTTTTTTTTTTTACAGTTTTGTCATTGCAGCAAGAAAACTTGAACACAAAATGTACATTTTCAGAGACCTGATGAATGATTCTTAAAACTGTATTTTAAACAGTTTTTGACTATTTTTGTCTCGTTTTAAACATTATTTAGACTCTACATCAAACACTGCTAAAACCAATGTTACAGTTAATTTTCTATGTGCAGAACATGTACAATAATCTACCCAATGCAGTGCATCTATGGTGTGTATATTGTGCAGCTATGCTATATTAAATGCATTATATTTTATTTATTTTCTATATACACTTTCTCTTCTAGCCAACCATGACGTGTCACCGCCCCGCACACATTCCCACACTAAAACTCTTCCTCTCACATGTGGGGATCCTCTTCTCCGGGCCCTCCGGGTCGTCCTGTGGGTCCGGGTCCAGGTCTCCGGAGGCGAGCCCCCTGCAGCGCAGCACCAGCCACAGGTCGGGCTGGTACAGGCCGAAGTAGCGGCAGACGCGGCTGGCCTCGTGCACGCTGCCGGCGTCCAGCAGCCGTCCGACCAGCACGCCCAGCGCCCGCCGCTCCTCCGGGGCAGCCCCGCCCCCGTCCTCCTTCTCGCTGCCGGGCCCCGGCAGCCCGTCCAGACACAGGCGGTCGTCCGTGTTCAGGTCCGATATGTTGGAGAAGGAGAACTCCCTCGCCATCAGCTCGTACGCGCCGGGCTCGGACGTGGCGGTGCCGGGCGGCGGCGGCTCGGAGGCCCGGTCCCGCTCCGCCAGAACGTGCTGCCGGGCCCGGCTCCTCCACAGCTGCTCCTCCAGAACCTCCACCCGCCCCACGGGGGTGGGGCTGAGCCGGGACAGCCAGTGGGCGGAGAGCTGCAGCAGCAGGCAGCGCTGCCGGACGTCAGATAGGTCGGCCTGAGGCCCCGCCCCCCCCGCCGCCTCGTCAGCCTGGGACAGGAAGAACTGGGCCGCAGATTCCGGGTCGGTGCCGTCGGCCTTCAGCTGCTCGTGGCACTTCCTCCAGAAGGTGACGCGCGTGTCCAGGATGCCCCACTGCCGCTTGGCCTTCTGGGAGCTGGTTTCCTGGAGGAGCTGCATGAAGGACGAGTTCAGTGGTTTTACTGAGCCTCTGCTGCAGGAAGGTTCACTGAAAACACGCTTTATTACTTAGAAAGGCCTAAATAACGAGTGTATTGATAGGTCTGTATGAGAAAGTCAAAATGTGTTCATGTTGGTTTCTTCTCATTTAAAGTCCATTTGCTTTATTAAGATCACACAAAATCAGGATCTGTTGTGTGATCTTATTAATGGAAAATGTCAAATGGTGTATTTATTCCACCCAGAATTTAAAACTAGTTGATAGAATGCATTTTTTTTATTTTTTATACCTTTTTAAGAGAGTTAAATTGCCTAGTACCAAGTTTTTAGAATTACGCCACATGACTGTTTTGTCATTATCCCATTTTATACTTATTTTTTTCAATATTGACTAACTTAAAGCTTATTATTTAAACAGGTGGGTTTAATATTTAACTTTTTCATTTACAACAATTTGTGTCAAAAAAAAATAAATAAATCACAAAATCTTGATTTTTTTTTTTTTTTTTTAATAAACAAACAGACTTTCAATGACTAGAAACCAACATGAACACATGATGTACATTTTGAGAGACCTGATGAATGATTCTTAAAAATGTAGAATCATTTCAACTTGCCAAACATGATTTGATGATAAAAGTCACATGTCCATGAGCAAAAGGGACTGGTCATGTGACCTCATAAATTGTATGCCCTTCAAAATAAAAGCCCCCTTTTCACATCTAACTGTAAAAACTGTTTTTACAACAGCTAAAGTAATTGTTGCCATATGGAAACAGAGGGTTAAATCTACAAGTGAGACCAGAACAGTGAACCAGACTGTGAGTGTGTGTGTGTGTGTGTGTGTGTGTGTCTGACCTGGTTGAGCAGCAGCCGGTGCACAGGGAGCCCCCCCAGCACGGCGACCTGCCGGGCCTGGCTGAAGCGGCCCCGGGCCTGCAGGGCGTCCACGGCGGCCTGGAACTCCTCCTGCTGGACGGAGGGGGAACTGCACTGCAGCAGCCTGGGGGACAGGGTGACCTCTGACCCCTGCAGCAGCTGACTGAGCTCACTCAGCTTCCTGAAGTCAGGACCTGCATGCACGCACACGCACACACACACACACACACACACACACACACACACACACACACACACACACACACACACACACACACACACACACACACACACACACACACACACACACACACACAGTCATTGTGGCTGCAGGTACAAGTACTTAACTTGAATACAACTCTGAAGTAATTGAACTTTACTTAACTCTTTCCATTTTACGCTATTTTACATTTTCACACCAAATAGTTTTATATTCTAGGCTGATTAAATATTTAAAATTCATCATTCTTTTTAGATTTAGGTCTTTTTAAGATTTTTGCAAGACCTGATGATTGTTTATAAAACTGTATGTTAAAAGGTTTTTGACTTTTTCATCACCTTTAAAGATTATTTAGGCAAAATCTACAAACATCTGCTAAAACCACTGTTACAGTTCATTTATCATGTACAATACATGTACAATAATCTACTCAATGTAGTGTATCTGTGTGCATCTATCCTATATTATATTGAATTATATTTCTATATTTAAATCTTGCATGCCACTTGTTCTCTTCCTATTGCTGTTGTTTATGCAGTTTTCCCACTGTGGGACAAATGAATAATTATTTTTATCACTGACCCAGACCAAAAGCCTGCACCCAGGACCAGGACCGGTGACCCCTGACCCCTTAGAGCCTCTGCGTGACGTTAACTCATCGTTATTTCTCACCGTTGGTCCTGAGCACGCTGTCGACGTCGGCCAGCAGCTGCAGCAGCCGGTGCAGCTCGTACTGCGACGTGCAGCGCTGCAGCATGGTGAGCAGCAGCACGGACGCCTGGCTCTCCACCCACTGCAGGGGCAGGCCACCGGGGGGCGCCGCCACGCCGTCCCTCAGCTGGACGGGAGGAAGAGAGGAGTAGGAGGATGGTCAGACATGACCAGACATGGAGGTGATAGAATACCTGGAGCCCAGCATGAAGCTTGTTGGAGCTATTCTGGCCTTTGGAAAAGGTTTATCATGAATAACAAGTCCATGATTTAAAAATCTAGAATCCAAAGATTAGTAATTAACAGGGTTTTAGCTGTGTCCTGTCCACAGTTTTACAGGCGTTTGTTTTACTATTTATGTCTATAGATAAAAAAAAAAAATGAATAATAGAATAAATTAAAAAAACACATTGCAGTGGTTGCAGTACCATGAGTGACCACTGGGGGAAAATGGAGCCACATCCTGGTTATAGTGTGTGTGTGTGTGTGTGTGTGTGTGTGTGTGTGTGGCTTGTAGTGATGACAAGGAACCAACATGAAGACAAAATTATTTTCTATAAAAAGTGTAGTTTAAAGTTCATGTGATGCACAAAATTTAACTAAAATAATTTTACAAGTTTTTCTACTTTTAATGCAACTTAAACAAAGTGAAACCTTCAAAGGAAAAAAATAAAAACCTTGTTGATAAAAGACCTATTTTGATTGCAATAATTAACAGAAATTTAAGAAATCTCAAAAATATATTTTGCTACCACTTTTTACCACTTTTCCTCATTGTTAGAATATATGAGTCAGTGATAAATCATGTTTGACAAGATGATAAAAGTCAGTTTTAAGAAGCATTCATCAGGTTCATGTTGGTTTCTTGTCCATTTGTACCATTGATTTTTTTTTTTTTACAAAAATCTAATTTTCTTTTGTGTTTTTAATCTTTTAAAAACTTTTTAGAGAATTAAACTCTGGTACCAAGTTTTTAGGATTAAAAAGGTTTTTAAAAAAATTTAAAACATGTTATCAACTAACTTTATATTCTCTATTTAAAATTTATCATCATTTTTTTGGTTACATTTTTAACCTGATGAATGCTTCTTAAAAGTGCATTTTTAATAATTTTTGACTTTTTTTTTTATCTTGCCATTCATCATTTTTTCCTCTGTTCTTTATTTTTACTGAAATATTAAGCTTGTTTTTTTTAAAATTGCATTTTATTAGTTATTAAAAGTGGATTTTTTTCCCCCACATCACAAAAACCTGGTATTTTAACGTAGCTGTGTAGGCGTTTAATATCGGCGGTGGTGGGCGGGGCTTACTGCGACCAGCGTCGTCTGGAATTCCGTCAGCTTCGCTTTGGCCTCGGCGAAGTTCCTGTAGTCACAACAGAACTCGAACATCCTCAACACCAACACCAGGGGGCAGTCCTGGGAGGGAGGAGGACACAATATGTGTGTGTGGACCGAAGGAAAAAACACGATGGATGTGAAAAGTGCAAAAAAAAAAAAAGAAAAAAGAAAAAAGAAAGTGTGTTTTCCTGGCAAAAGAGTGGAATTGTCACACTGCATTAAACATAGTCTTAAGAAGCTTTAATCCAGTGTGTATAATCCCTCCTGAACCACTTCTTATGACTCTTTCATCAAGCTCCTGACCTACATACAGTCATATTAAAAAAAAAAAAAAAGTTTGTGCACCCCTGATACCTTTCAACATTCCCCTCTTATAAATCACTGCTTGTTCGGATCAGCAATTTTACTTCAATATAAATAATAAAACCATAAAGTAAGATGAACACGGTGGTGTTTGAGAAGAAAAAATAAAGTTGGAGGATTTACAGAAACTGTGCAATAATCACACAAATAAAACTGGGAATGTGCATAAATAGATTTAATGCATTGATTGTAATGCCTTTAATCACTAATTATTGGAACAGTGACCTTTGACCTACATGCACAGGTGAAGCCAATCATGAGGAACGGGTTTTTAAGGCGGACAATTGCAAGTTGTTCTCCTCTTTAAATCGTTTCTGAAACAGAATCCAGATCCTCACTGGATGCTATAGGAAGCATTTAGGTGCTTTTATTTCTGCAAACTGCAACGCTTTCTGTAAATCCTGTAAAAATAAAAGTCATATCACTTCTCAAATATCACTGTATTCATCTGCTATATAATATATTTAACTGAAATTCCAGTTTCGAACAACCAGTGAGTTATAAAAGGAAAATGTAGAAAATCATCAGTTTTGCCCAAAACCTTTTTTATAGAATTGTAGTAAATATTAAGGTAATTTTTTAGACTTTTTTTTACATATACATATACATATATATACACATATACATATATACACACATATACATATACATATATACACACATATACATATACATACATATATACATATATACACACATATATATACATATATACACACATATATATACATACATACATATATACATACATACATACATATATATATACATACATATATACATACATACATATATATATATACATACATATATATATATATATATACATACATATATACATACATATATACATATATATATACATACATACATACATATATACATATATATACACATATATATATACATATATATATACATACATATATATATATACATATATATATACACACACGTATATACATGCATATATATACACACAGACACACACATATATATATATATATATATATATATATATAAAAACATCAAATCAGATGCTTTTTAATTTGTTTTAATTTTTTTTTTAATTATTTATTTTATTTTATTTTTTTATTTTACTAATTTTATTTTATTTTATTTTTTACCCTTAGGAAGAGCTCGAAGCCTCGTAGGAGGGGCCTGACGTGGCCCCGCCCCAGCAGCGTCCTCCAGATGATTGACAGGTCGTGCAGGGTCCACTCGTGGTGCTGGGGGGCGTCGGCCAGGTGGGAGGCGGCCTGCTCGGCTGTGACATCATCGACGGAGGTGAGCAGCCACACACACAGACACGGCAGCAGCTGCGGCTCCTGGTTTTAAATAGAAAAATATTTAGTTTTAGAACTTTATTAGTAATAAATGTGAATTATACAGATTAAATGATTCATCCATCAATTCATAGGTTGTGTCTGGATTTCGTGAGATTTTCTTATTTTACATTTTTTTTTCCTGATTTGTGTTAATTTGGTCTCGTTTAATAAAACAAGGTACTGTTTTAGCTTCTAGGCGAAGGTAATTGATGTTCTGGTGTGTGTACAGGAGGTAAAAAAATGTTTTAAGAAAACAAGACAACATTTTCTTAAAAAAAAAAAAAAAATTAAGGGTCATTCATACATCACATTTGACAAGAATAAAGATAAAGTCCAAAACTATTTAAAAACTGTTTTATGAAGCATTTATCAGGTCTCTTAAATTGTACTTTTTGTGTTAATGTTGGTTTATTGCCATTTAAAAGTCTATTTGTGTCAATTATTTTTTTTTTTTTACAAAAAAAAATCCAGATTTTGTGCAATTTTTTACAGAAAAAACTTTGATGTAACTGTAAAAACAATAATAATTCATAAATATTTATTTCACCTACAAAATAAAAGTAGTTGATAGCATGTGTTTTAATTTTTAGGTTACACCACATGACAGTTTTGTCATTGTCCCTAAATTTGACTAAAATCAAGAAATCTAAAAAAAAAAGCTAGAGATTTAACAAAATCATTCTACTCAATATTGGACTAATAAAAAAGAAACATGATTTTTCCACTTGCTAAATTTTCAGTTTTTGCAACTTAAATCCCCAACGTCCTTATTAATCATCCCTCATGTTTTTATCATAAAGCATCTTCATAATACATATGAAAGAGGCTTGCTGACTGATCGACACCATATTTTACTCTAATGACCTCAGTCCTGCTGCTTTCATATAAAGATGATGCTCCAGCGTGGAAATTAATCTGCATATTCTAAACTACAAAGTTTGTAAAAGAACCTTAAAGAACCTTTGAAAAACACCAGACTGGCAAACACACACACACACACACACACACACACACACACACACACACACACACACACACACACACACACACACACACCAACTAATGCAGTAATACCGTGGTGTAATTTTTTTATGAATGATGTACTGAAAAAAACAAAATGCAATGCTGTGTTATGTTAAAACATTTCTCATGTATGACTCAAAACTGTGTATTGATCATATCTCATGTATAACTAACTTATTGTATTGAATGCAATTACACTGGTGTACTGGCTTTACTTTAATTTAATAATAAAGCTTAAGAGAATTAGGAAAATATAGGTGTAAAATTATGCAGAAGTCTGAGCTATGTATGTAAAAGAGTAGAAAAGATGGAGAACAGGATCCTGAAACTGGACTTTTGGTTCACTACAATTAAATAATACACATGCATTCTAATCTATGTAAATATGTGTATATTAATTATGTTGAACCTTCTGTTTTACCTTTAGTTTTCCTACTTATTGCTATGCTATTTTGACTCTGTATTATAATAGATTGTGTTGTATTTCTTGTATTGATGGCATTCTATTTGTTCCCTGGCATTAAAGTACATTTTGAACTCTTGTTTTTCTCCACCAAATGAAACAGGATTGGATCTAAACATGAATCTATTCACCTCTTAGACCCAGAGATTATTCTTTTCTCATCAATGAACATCATATGGGTCAGACATCAGCCCACAACAAATGAAAAAGGAAAAGTCCACTGAAACAGACAACCTGGTGAACCATGAAGGTGAAGGTCAGTACTAGTAAACAAAATTAGTGTATTTTATTTTAAAAAAAAATTCTTGATTTTAGTTAATTAAATCTGTTTTTTTTACCCAAATCAGGGAAAAAATGTATCCACCAATGGAATAAGAAAATGGAATAAGTGCAGTGTGTGGGACATGAAAAAGTCACCTCCCTCCATCCATCCATCCATCCTTCTATCCATCCATCCTTCTATCCATCCATCCATCCATCCATCCATCCATCCTTCCTTCTATCTATCCATCCTTCTATCCATCCATCCATCCATTTATCATCCATCCTTCTATCCATCTATCCATCCATCCTTCCTTCTATCTATCCATCCTTCTATCCATCCATCCATCCATCCTTCTATCTATCTATCCATCCATCCATCCTTCTGTCCATCCATCCATCCATCCTTCCTTCCATCGTTCTATCCATCCATCCATCCATTGTTTTACCATCCTTCTATCCACCCATCCATCTATCTATCTATCTATCTATCCATCCACCCATCCTTCCATCTATCCATCCATCCTTCCATCCATCCTTCCTTCTATCTATCCATCCATTGTTCTATCCATCCTTCTATCTATCCATCCATCCATCCATCCTTCTGTCCATCCATCCATCCATCCATCCATCCTTCCATCGTTCTATCCATCCATCCATCCATTGTTTTACCATCTTTCTATCCATCCATCCATCCTTCCATCTATCCATCCATTGTTCTATCCATCCATCCATCCATCCATCCATCCATCCATCCATCCTTCTATCTATCTATCTATCCATCCATCCATCCATCCATCCCTCTATCCATCCATCCATCCTTCTATCTATCCATCATCCTTCTATATATCTATCCATCCATCCTTCTGTCCATCCATCCATCCATCCTTCCATCGTTCTATCCATCCATCCATCCATTGTTTTACCATCTTTCTATCTATCTATCCATCCATCCTTCTGTCCATCCATCCATCCATCCTTCCATCGTTCTATCCATCCATCCATTGTTTTACCATCTTTCTATCTATCTATCCATCCATCCTTCTGTCCATCCATCCATCCATCCTTCCATCGTTCTATCCATCCATCCATCGTTTTACCATCTTTCTATCCATCCATCCATCTACTTTTCTACAGGATCACACACTTCCTACAGGCACCTTTTGTACATGTTCACCTGTTAATATTTCTGTGTATTACTGCAGCATAAACTCATACAGGACAATCTGAGTATTGATGAAACCATCCAGTGCTGACGGCTTCCCTCATAGTTCAGTGTTATTATCGGTGTTTAACCGGGTTCACCTGTTGACAGGCGGCCAGCACGGCCAGCGTGGGGCAGCGCTGCACCACGGCCTCCTGCAGCAGGAACCTGCAGGGCGACGCCTCCTCCTGGCTCTGCAGGAGCAGCTGGAACAGCTCCCTGGGGGGCTCCGGGTTCCGCGGGGCCCTCCTTCCAGAGGGCGGAGACCCGGACTCCTGCGCTGGACCGCCGCTGCCGACCCCCCTCGCACCGTACGCCTGCAGGTCCTGAAACACCAGGTTCAGGTGGGCCTGGAGGGCGGGGCCGAAGTGGGCTGCCAATGACCTCACCTGTAGATGTATGTCGAAAGATTTTAATTTAATTTTTTTATTTTACCCTCCTAGAATAAAAAAAAGGGCAATTGCACCTCCACTACATTAGGGGGCAGTGGCGCTCTCATTGGCAGAGTGTGTGCAGGGAGCATACAGCACAGAGAATGAGTATGAAGTGTAGACACCAAGTGACACCATGAAAACATATTTAACAGGGATGAGCAGAGAAACAAGAAAAGAGAGTGCATATAGAATATAAAATATATAAAATATAGTAAATATAGTATATAGTAAATAGTAAAATATAGGAAATGATAAAACATAGCTGCACCATTTATTTGGTTTTTAGCAATATTTGTTGTAAAGTCTCAGAGCAGCAGGAAGGAAAGTCTAATTAACACCAATTAGACCCTCATGAAGGTTACAAAGGTTTTATATGATGATTTTTTAATGAAATATATATATTTTTACCAGTGGTAAAGTTTAAGCAGATGTTAGCATTAAGCTCAATTTAAGACCCTGTTTAAAATTGCAGCGTTGCTTTTCAGTATTTTTTTTTAATAACATATGAATCAATGAAATCATGTCTGTGAAGGATGTTGAACCCGCTCACCTGCTGCAGGGGGTAGTTGTGCAGCTGGACGAACACCAGGAAGTGGATGAACTGTCCGTCATCCGCGCAGTGGGCGGGGTAAACGGAGGTGAGGTCCAGGTGGTGGAGCTGACAGAACTGGACGGCCAACGCCCAGTCCTGGGCCGCCTCGTAGGACGACCTGCGGGTCAAAGAAAGAGTCAAAAACTTTATAAAATACAGTTTTAAGAGGCATTCATCAGGTCTCTGAAAATGCACATTTTGTGTTCATGTAGGTTTCTTGTCATTTAAAAGTCCATTTGTTTAATCTTTTTTTCCTGAAAAGAGAGAAATTTTAAACATTAAATCCACCTAGAATATTGTACTAGTTGATAGCATGTGTTTAATACTTCAAAACCTTAAATTAAATTATTTCCTGCTATTTTACAAGTCCAAAATTCATTAAAAGTGCATTTGTATTCTTTTTTTTTTTCCACAAAAAACATTAATTTTTTTCCATTGTGTTATATATTTGGTCCAACTAGAATAAAAAAAGTTTGTTGATAGTATGTGTTTTAATTATTAAAAAACTCATTAAACTCATTGTCCCATAAACTTAAAACCAGTAACCGTGAGGAATGTAAGGAACAAATAACCCTAAATACTGAGGGTCATCCCCTTTTTTAAAACATTTCCCTCTTCCTTAATATTTGTTTATATTATAATATTTTACGTTTGATGGGATGGAAATGCCAAAACTGTCATGTGGCGTAACCCTAAAAATCTTAGTAGCAGATAGTACTATCAATCAGTTCATGATTTATATAAAACATTTAACTTTGAATTATAATTAGTTTCTAATATGGTTCAATTCTCTTGTTAAGTCCTTTTCCCTCATGAAAGGAGCCAGATTGTTTATTCTATTTATAGGACAATGTTAAAAATGTCATTAAAAAGGTTTTAAAAAATTAAAAAAGCACATGATATCAACTAGTTTTATATGATAGGTGGATAAAATATTTAAAATGTATAATTATTTTCAAGTTACACCACTTGACATTTAGTGTAAAAAAAACAAAATAAAAAAAAACACATGATTTTTATTTTAAAAAATTGATTTAAAAAAATTTACTTTTAAATGACAAGAAAGAAAATCTATAATTTTGAGAGCCCTGATAAATGCTTCTTAAAACTTTATTTATAAAAAACTTTTTGACTTTTTTCATCTTGCCAATCGTGCTTTGTGATTGGCCCGTCAGCAGTTAGGGGGGCGGGGCTTACCTCCCGACGCCCTTTTGCTCCAGGCTGTCCGTCACTGCAGCTTCCAGGCAGCCAATCAGCTCCTCCGCTGCTCCAGGCTCCGCCTCTGCCAGCTTCACACCTTTAGACACCGAAAAGAGACGAGAGAGAAGATGTGAAATCGTGTGTGTGTGTGTGTGTGTGTGTGTGTGTGTGTATTCCATACTAGAGTGTGTCTCTATGCATGTGTGTGTTGTGTTTACCCAAAGTGTGTACGCGCTGCGTGGGCGTGGTGTGTGTGGCGTGCTGGTTCTGGTGCTGCAGGACCACGTTCAGGGCGCGGACGTCGACCCTCAGCCTGAGGCTGCAGACCCCCAGCAGCTCGCAGAAACACACAGCCGCCGACGCCACGGACGCCACGTTGAAACACTGCAGGGCCAGTCTGTAGGCCTGGTGGCAGGCCTGCTGCAAGCTGACGCGCACACACACACACACACACACACACACACACAAATTACAAATACAACACATTAAGCCTTTTACTTAGAGCTGAGGTCATTGTAGCTGCAGGATTTTGTTCCAAGTAGTAAAACACAGATTCTGGGACAATGTAGGTTTACCCTAAAAACATGGTACCAAACTGTTGAACTCTTTAATTAAAAACACATGCTATAAACTAGTTGTATATTCTAGGTGGATAATTTAGTGACACAATTTGTGTTGAAAATAGCACAAAATAAAAATGGAAAATAGCACAAAATGGTACAAATTAAAATATTGTGCAATTTTCATTCAAAATGTCAAATGGTGTAAACAAAAAATAATACATTTTAAATATTTAATTCACATTGAATAAAAAAACAGTTTAATTCTCTAAAAAAATGTTTTAAAAAATAAAAAAATATATATTATTTTAATTTAGTTAAATTTAATAAATAATTTTGTAAAAAAATAAATGGTACAAATGGACTTTTCAAAGACAAGAAACCAACATGAATACACAATCTACATTTTCAGAGACCTGATGAATGATTCTTAAAACTGTATTTATACAGGTTTAGATTTTCTCATCTTGTCAAACATGATTTGTCACTGACCCTTAATTAAAATCTGACTTTAACAAAGTTCTTATACGTTTTCAGAGTACTGAATATCTCAAGAGATTTAAAATATCAATTCTCGAGTACTGAATTCGAGTACATTTCTGAGGTACTTCAACTTTACTTGAGTATTTCCATTTGAGGCCATTTTATATTTCCACTCCACTACACTTAAGGGGGATTTCAAGAGTGTTGTCAGGACAGACGCTAACAACCAGTTTATATTCTATATTCTACGTGTATTATTATATATTTCATTCATCGTCTTTAGTTACACCATTCAACGGACGAGAACGATGGCGTCGTACTCACGTCAGCCCAATGTCGCTGCCGCTGCCCAGCTGCTGGACGAGGAAGGTGGCGTAGGCGGAGGACGGGCGGCCGTGGCGGAGGTAGTACAGGTGGTCCAGGTTCTCCACCAGAGCAAACCTGTTGACCAGGTGAGGGCTGGAGAAATGGGGCAGCTCCGTGGTTTCTATGGAGACAGAAAACACCGCCTACATTAAAGTAATTAAAGCATTTTTACTATTATTAAACTATTAGAGCTTCTGCAGAATCTCCTGAGAAGTTCAATATTCATCTCTTTAAATCCATCCATCCATCCATCCATTTTCGATCCCGCTTATTCCCTTTCGGGGTCGCAGGGGTCTGCTGGAGCCTATCCCAGCGCATTTATGGCGAGAGGCAGGGGGATACACCCCAGATGGTCGCCAGCCAATCGTGGGGCACACACACCATTCACACACCATTCACACACACACTCACACCTATGGGCAATTTAGATTTGCCAATTAACCTGAGCATGTTTTGTATTGTGGGAGGAAGCCGGAGTACCCGGTGAAAACCCACGCAGACACGGGGAGAACATGCAAACTCCACACAGAAAGGTCCCAGACCCAGGCCCCAAGGCGGTCTTGAACCTGCGACCTTCTTGCTGTGAGGCAACAGTGCTACCCACTGCTCCACCGTGTCGCCCTCTCTTTAAATCAACATATGTCATTCTCTGCTTATATTGAACATATTTATAGAACTGACTTCTTTTACCTATACAACATAGCAAAGGTCAAAGTCAAAGGTCAAAGGTCTCTAAAGGACGCAGAATTTGTCCGTGCATTTGTTGCTTCCAGGCTGGTTTACTGCAATTCTTTATTGTCCAAAATAAAATTAGAGGTTCCAGAATTTCTAGAATTTAAATGGCAGCAGAGCCTGCAACTATCAGGCTCCTCTCCTGTGGAATCACCTTCTTGTTTCAGTCCAGGGGGCAGACACCCTTCCTACATTGAAGAACAGGTTAAAACTTTTCTTTTTGAAGCAGCTTCTAGTTAGTTCTGGTCCTGGCTGGACTAGAACATTCTATTATACCCATTTACAAATAAAATTCAGTTGACTTGACGTCCTAAGAACTGTGGGTGAACGTTGCCCCGATATTTCTAACACCTTTTTCGCTTAAAAAGGTTCTTAAAATGGGATTTTTAAGTTCATTTGGCTTTTGGAGGTGGTTGTTGAGAAGTTGCACCCTTTTCCCCAACAAACAGACTTTTATTCTGAAGAGATGCCATTAATGAAAGAAACTCTTTATTTCCACATTCAAGGTTTTCCTTTTAGGGAGTTTTACCTTGTATGATGTGAGGGTCTAAGTTGTGTTGCTGTTGTACAAACTGTAAAAACCATTGAGGAGAATCTGGGATTTGTGATTTTGAGCTGAACAAATAAAACTGACTTGACTTCTTCCAACCTATTGGTTCCACTGCTGCTGATGCCACTTCTCTATTGCTGCTAGCACTACTTTTTCTTCTTCTGCTGCTACCAATTTAACATATAATTAACACAGTGGTGGTCTTACCGGTGGTGTTGAGGGTGTTCGCTGCCTGCCATCCGAACAGTCTGGTCAGGTCCAGAGGTTGGAGTGACTGGAACAAGCACAGCAACTCAGTCTGACTTCCAACAAACCTTCAAGCTAACAGACAGATCACATGCCTGGGCGTGGGCGTACCTGCAGCAGGTGGTAGAGCGACACGTCCGAGGCCTGGCCGCCACCCCGGGGCCCCGCGGGGAACAGCGCCGCCTTCAGTTTGGGATGAGTGGCCAGCGCCATCTTCAGGAGCTGGGGGTCCACCGTCCCCTCGGACCGGCCCGGCCTCTCGCCCTGGACCACCGCCTGTAGACAAAATCATCCCGCAGAACGTTGGCGTCAAACATCCCGTTTTTTCTGTGGCCCCAAAATGTTTAATCTCATCAGAGAGAAGCTGGTCATGGTGCGTTCTAGCGTGTTACGCTCTTCAAGTTTAAAAATATATTGTGATTTTCTAATAATATAACATTATTTTTTCTACATTTACATATTGTTTAAATTAAATTTACATAATAAATTAATAATTATTATTTATTCAGACATTAATATAAATAGAGAGGTCATTTGAGGGAAACAGCAGTTTCCAAAATGTTCTTGACTTAGACACCTTTCAAAGAGCCAATCTCATATAACATAATGATATGGAAACAAATGCTTATTTTCAACAAAACTGCATATTATTGTTTACACATGTCAAGAAAATGAACTGAAATGCAGCCGCAGGATCATTTTTTCCCCACATATGGACATTTGAAATAATCCGGGTGGAACCAGATGTTCTAGTTATCAGGCGGATTTAACATTTCTTACCTGGTCGATTCCTCCGGGGGCAAACATGATGGCGGCCAGGGCCAGCAGACTGTGACCCTCCAGCAGCAGACTGCCCAGAGAGGCCTGGCTGCCCGGCAACAGGACCTGGGCACTGGTCAGACTGGCCTGGAAGACCAGTCCTGGATCTGTAACACACGGACAAAATGAGCTGGATGGAACACGGGTCTGCTGCTTATGAGGCGAGAACACTACCCCCTACACCCCCACAGAACACCTACAGGACTTTAGGTTTCAATGATAAATATATATATAATTATGATGTTTTGACTATCCATCTGAAAAAAATAATCTACTTAAGCTTCCACTTTTCTTTAGGAGGACTTACAGACACTTCAGTCAAATCTGATTTGATGCAATAAAAATTTGGTTTTCATAAAACCAAATCTAAAAACTTGGTAACAGATATTTTAACTATCTAAAAAAGGTTTTAAAACATTAAAAACATATCATCATCTAGTTTTATATTCTCGGTCAGTGGTGGGCAATCCTGGGTAATGCTGAGTAAACCTTGAGAAAAAACCTGGTGCTTCAATGGTCCTCATCATTACTTTTTGTAAAAATCACGATTTTGTGAAAATGTCACCAAAAAGGAATTCTGATCCTGGAGGGAAGGTGAGGGTTCAGTTTTTTGTTTTTTTTCTCTCCAATCAAGCAGTTCAACACCTGATACTAATAAATGTCCTTAGCAAGGGCTCTAGTGCCTAATACAAGGACCCCCCCCCATCATGCCATGTGTAAATTATATCTGAAAGTTGAGGTTGATCCAACAAAAATTTAACTATTTAATCAATTAGCTCGACTACAAAGTACCTGACAGGTCTCTGGTGATCTCCTGGATCTTCACCAGCATCTCGAACCAGGGCTGACTCTCAGACAGGCTCTGATTGGCCAGGAGGGGGCAGTTCCTGGGCGTTAACCTGCGAATGAACGACGGAGCCACGTTAGTGGCTAATTAACAAGGTAAGGATCTCCATCGGTTGGAACCAATAAACATATAGGGATTTATTAATTTGTGAAAAGGAAAATCACAAGTAAAGGAAATTGTTCTTATATTTCTGATATTAACTCGGAATATGTCATGGCACCAACACAGCTAAAGTAATTCAATATAAAATTATACACAATATTTATCCCATGAGTTTATACACATCAAGCTTTACCTTTTTTTTTTATAAAAATGTAAATTTCCCTAATTTTTTTCGGAAAAAAAAAAAGAAAACTTGAGTGAGTGAATTAAGACAAGGATGAATAATTATATTAGAAAAATAAATTACAAAAAAATGCATGGAAACACATGGCTAATATATTAATGTGCTAAATGTATTATCCATAAAGCTATCTTTTTTATTATTCTTTCTTCCTTCTGTTTGAAAGTGACTTTAAGAAATGATTGATTTTATTAAAATGACTGAATAGAATAAAAAATGTGTATACACTATTAACATATTTAATGACCTAATTGTAATGTAAATGTAACTACCTCACCTGTTTTATTTCTATTATTTGAAATAAGAAACCTAATTAATAATAAGCTGTATAAGCTATATTATTTATTTCTAATAGTCTAATATATAAATATATACACACACACACACACATATATATATATATATTTTACCCCATTTTTTAATTATTATTAGTACTCTACTCCTTGTTTCTTGTTATATATTTATTTTAAAGTTGCATCGTTTCAATAAAAACATGGTCACATGGTCACATGGTCACATGGTTCACCTGTAGTGCTCCAGGTAGGTGTAGAGCAGGTACTGGAGGCCGCGGTCCAGGCAGAAGCCGATGAAGCGTCCGTGGAGGTCGAGGCCGAGGGCGGAGCGATGGCCGGGGACGGGCGGCGAGGACGCCATCACGCCGCCACCCTGGGCCAGACGCCACAAGAGGCGCTCCAGGTCGGCCAGCTCCTCTGGGATGAACACGCCTCTCCTTCAACACACACACATTAAATATGCTTATTACAAATGATATATAATACACTCATTTAAACAATAAAATCTGCTTCCACTTTCCTATAGGAGTACATACTTCCTACAGGGACTAGTCTGGTTAAATTTGAATTCATCAAAGAAATTTAAATTAATTTAATTAAATTAAAAGCATAAAGGGAGATGAGTAGTTCAGCTGACACTGAATGTATCTGATGTGGGGTAAAGCTAAAAAACTAATTCTCCTAAAAAAAAAAAAAAAAAACAACAACAACATGCTATCAACTAGTTTTATATTCTAGGTGGATTAAATATATAAAATTTCTCTTCATTCTTTTTTTGGTCATTCATTATGTTTTTTGTGATAATCAATGGTACAAATGGACTTTTAATAAACCAACATGAACACAAAATGTACATTTTTATACTATTTTATAAATGCTTCCTAAAACTGTATTTAAAAAAGTTTTTAAGTGAACATGATTTGTCACCGACACTGACTGTGTTATAATAAAGTTTTTTTTCTCCTTTACAGGTTTCATTTTTAAAAAAATAATTCCAATAAAAAGTTGAAAAAAGTTGTGAAATTAATTATTTTGTTGTAAAATTACATCACAAAAACCTAAAATTTCAACATATATCAATGAGAAAAATATTATATATATATATATATATATATAATATGGAGATTTTTGTGAATTTCTAACTATTGCAATAAAATGTGGTCTTTTATTAAAGTTTTTTTTCTCTGTTACAGGTTTCATTTTTATTTTAATAATTCCAATAAAAGGTGAAAAATAGTTGTAAAATTAATTATTTTGTTGTAAAATTACATCACAAAAACCTACCCTCCTTTTTTGGTGAAAAATTGCACAAAATCATGATTTTATGACTAATAAAGTAATGATAAACACCATTTAAGCTGCAGCTTTGGAGAATGTTCTGCAGCTGCTACTAGTGTGGACTGAATGGATGAAACAAAGTGTTAGGAAATGATGGAATTTAGAGGCTGTCACCTCAATACTAAACCCTGGTTGATAAGGAGTAAAAACTGGATAAAAACATGAATCTGATGCATAGTGTAATGTTAAAACTGATAAAATAAGTGACGTTTCTATGGACTCTGATCTGGTCCCTGTACAAAGCGACCGACCTGGCCAGCAGGTCCAGGATTCCCTCCCTCATGTATCCGCTGCAGGCCGTGCCGTCGTTGACCAGCTCCGGGGTCAGCTCCGGCCACCGGGGGGCGCCAGAGGCCCCGATCCATTCGACGACGCGGCGCCGGTCGTGCAGGGCGGTGAGGTGACGCCACAGCACAGACGACTCGCAGGAACCAAACTCTTAAGAGAAAAAAGAAAAACACAAATAAAAGGAAGATTCAGGCTTATTTGAGAACCGGGGGGGGGGGGGGGGGGTCGTTACCCGTGTGCTGCAGCCTGGACAGGAGGATGGCGGTCCGGCTGCTCTGGTCCCAGTTCCTCACCCAGTCCAGTCTCAGGTTCCTCCAGAGACCCCCTGCTTCCTCCTCCTCCTCCTCATCCCCCCTGGGCCTCCTCCCCCCCACCAGCTCCTCCAGGAGCTCCCGGCCTCCTCCTCCTCCTCCTCCTCCTCCTCCTCCTCCTCCTCCTTCTCCTCCTCCTCCTGCCTGGACCATCCGGACCGACCTGGAGAGGACGAGGAAACTAGAATTTATCCTCCAAAAATAAAAAGCTTATTGCTGTAGTGAGACACTAAATTAACAGCAACATCAGTAGCTGTGAAATTTAAAAATGAATCATTTACAGGAAATAAAATCATATTGTAATACTAATATATATATATATATATATATATATATATATATATACACGATTTCATATAATTGTAATGCAACGGATAAAAAGTCTGATTTTGGTTTGGTCTGTAACAAAAATAAGCTCGGTGCATCACGTCAGGGTCTTTGAACGCATCCCATTGAAGTATCTATACTATGCAGATTTTATACGTTTTTGATTTCAACTAGTTTTATATTGCTGTTGGATTAGTGACAGAATAAGTGTCAAAAATAGCACAAAATCATGATTTTTGTAATAAAAAAAAAGGTTTTTTACTTTCTCATCTTGCCAAACATGATTCATCATTGACCCTGATGAAATACATAAGTTTATGCTTCGATTCTGTTCTGTTAGTTGATAGTACTGGGATATCCCGAGGGTCTTTGAACGCATCTAAGCAGAATATCTAACCCCAAATCCTGCAATTTTGCAGCAAAAAAGTACAAATAATTGTACTTGTAACCACAAAAAAGAATCCCCTTTAAAATCCTGAGTAACTTCAACAATAGAACTATAAAATTGGAGGAAAAAAAACGGACAGTTTGGATGTGAAGGTTTATTTTATCTAGCAGCAAAACGATAAAACATGATTTCATAAATTGTGATGCAACGGGCAAAAAAAGTCTGACTTTGGTTTGGTCTGCAACTAAAGAAATAAATTTGGTGCATCACGTCAGGGTCTTTGAATGCATCTTAGAGAAATATCTATACTCTGCATATTTATATTTGTTCCCCTGTTTGCAAATCACCAAAAAAAAAGTCCCAACTACATTGCATTTTAAAAAAAAATGCTGCAAAACTCTTCAAAACATTTTATGATTTTTCCTCCAAAACCTACAATTTTGCAGCAAAAAGCACATTGCACTTTTTCAAGAAAAAAATTGCAGCAAGATCTAACATTTTTTGGCCACAATGTTAAAAAAAATCCCTTGGGAACTTCAACAATAGAATACAGAGAATACTTTAAAATGTGGAAAAAAGTAGCTGTAATAAAAAAGAAAAAACAAAACACAAATCTCACACAAATTTGACTAATACTGCACAGTATTGATCATTTTACCAGAATTAAAATCATATTGCAATACTATGATTTGATGTGCAGGTTTAATTTTATCTAGCAGCAAAACAAAAAACATTATTTAATATAATTGTCTGATTTTGGTCTGTAAAAATAAGAAATAAATTTGCTGCATCACGTCAGGGTCTTTGAACGCATCTTAGAGGGATATGTGTACTATGCAAATATTATAATTTTTACCCTGTTTGCCAAGCAACAAAAAAAAAAAAAAACTACTACATTGCACTTTTTCCAAAAAAGAAATATTTGCTGCAAAATCAAACATTTTTTGGCCACAAGAATCACAAAAAAAAAAACCCTGTGAAATCCTGAGTAACTTCAACAATAGAACTATAAAATATGGGTAAAATGCACGGTTTGGATGTGAAGGTTTAATTTTATCTAGCAGCAAAATGACAAACATGATTTCTCATAATGGTGATGCAACGGGTAAAAAAAGTCTGATTTGAAGAAATAAATTTGGTGCATCACGTCAGGGTCTTTGAACGCATCTTAGAGAAATATCTATACTATGCAAATTTTATATTTTTTCCCCTGTTTGTAAATCACCAAAAACAAGTCCAAACTACATTGCACTTTTTTTGAAAAAATGCTGCAAAACTCTTCAAAACATTTTTATGATTTTTCCTCTGTGTGCAATTTTTCCCTCCAAACACTGTAATTTTGCAGCAAAAAGCACATAAATCATTGCACATTTAAAAAAAAAAAAGCTGCAAAACCTAATATTTTTTGGCCACAATGTTAAAAAAAATCCCTTGTGAAATCCTGAGTAACTTCAACAATAGAAGTATAAAATAGGGGAAAAGTAGCTGTGATACAAAATGTATTATTATTATTGTAACACAAATTTGACTAATACTGTGCAGTAAAGTAAAAAAAAAAAGGATAATTTTACCGGAATTAAAATCATATTGCAACACTATGTTTTGATGTGCAGGTTTAATTTTATCTAGCAGCAAAACAAAAAACATGATTTAATATAATTGTCTGATTTTGGTCTGTAACAATAGGAAATAAAAAGAAATAAATTTAGTCCATCACGTCAGGGTCTTTGAACGCATCTTAAAGGGATATCTGTACTATGCAAATTTTATAATTTTTACCCTGTTTGCAAAGCAACAAAAAAAAAAAAAAATACGACAATTATTTTTTTTGGAAAAAAATAGTTGCTGCACAATCAAACATTTTTTGGGGCACGAAAATCACAAAAAAACCCCTGTGAAATGAGTAACTTCAACAATAGAAGTATAAAATATGGGTAAAATGTACGGTTTGGATGTGAAGGTTTAATTTTAACCATCAGCAAAATGACAAACATGATTTCATATAATTGTGATGCAACGGGCAAAAACTAAATAAAAATTAATAAAAAAATAAAAAATAAAAAGAAGCAGAGAGAACTGAGATTTTCCTTTTTAGTTCCCCCTCCCCACATTCCTAAAGTCAGGGCAGAGGATTGACCTGATTTCTACCCGAGAGCAGCATTAAAAAAACGTCCAAAAAACGCGGAAGATTTATCACTTTCTTCCGAGAGGCGAGAGACGCAGCTTCAAAGCCGATACGGACCAGACTTAGAGGAATTACGGCGGCGGCCGAGGGCGAGATAAGAAAGGACGAGCTGCAAGAGGCGGCATAATGATTCAGAGGAAAGTTCACACAGAGATCAGGAGAGAGAATAAATGCAGATTAACCAACAAACAAGAGGACGAGGTGGACTAACCGTCTACTGGCAACAACTGCTTTATCTTCACTTTTCTAAAAAGCTGTGATATAAAATTTATGTTTTTACAGTTAGGTGTGAAAGGGGGCTTTTATTTTGAAGGATATACAACTTATGCAGTCACATGACCAGTCCCTTTTATCTCATAAACATTCGACATGTGACCATCATTGTCTTAAACCCATTATTTGTTGTAAGTAAACTTTATTCTATTCGTTTTATTTGTTTTTGTTGTCAATCATTTCCTAATAAGCTAAAATAAATTTGTGAATAAAACAATAAAAATAAAAATCTTAGTGCATAAAACCTAATTGAGTCTCATTGGGGAGGGCTTTTATTTTGAAGGGACATAGAATTCATGAGGTCATTTTTTTTAGAATTTTGTAAAATTTTAATGAATAAATAAATGGTGTAATTAAAGTTTTATACTTTACTTTTACATTTATTTCAATTTAGTTTTTATATATTTTTTCTGCAATATTCTAAAATAGATCTGTTTTCATACAGCAACAATATGCAAATATAGAAAATTCCTGGTGCAAAAAACCTAATGGAGTCACATTGACTTAAATATCATAAAACCACTCTAACTAATATGTCAACTTTTATATGTATAAATATTTTTTAACATATCTATTATTTAAGCCAATTTAAGTAATAAAAACATTCAAAACATTTTACCATGTCTAAGTTATATTTAAATTGTTGCTTTAAGGCAACAATTATTTAATCTTCCATCCATCCATCCATCCATTGTCTATCCCGCTTATTCCCTTTCGGGGTCGCAGGGGTCTGCTGGAGCCTATCCCAGCGCGTTAAGGCGAGAGGCAGGGATACACCCCAGATGGTCGCCAGCCAATCGTGGGGCACACACACCATTCACACACCATTCACTCTCACACTCACACCTATGGGCAATTTAGAGTTTACCAATTAACCTGAGCATGTTTTGTATTGTGGGAGGAAACCGGAGTACCCGGTGAGAACCCACGCAGACACGGGGAGAACATGCAAACTCCACACAGAAAGGCCCCAGACCCAGGCCCAAGGCGGGTCTTGAACCTGCGACCTTCTTGCTGTGAGGCAACAGTGCTACCCACCGCACCACCGTGTCGCATTATTTAATCTTAATTTTCTAAAAAAAAAAAAAAATTGTGATATAAAATCTATTTTTTTTTACATTTAATTTCAATATTGAGGTTATAATGTTTTTGTTTTATTTTCCCAATATTCTAAAATAGGGCATAAAACCTAATAGAGTCCCATTAACTTACATAGCCATTTTGTTATTTATTTTTTATAATTAAATGAATATAATACATCTTGATGTTGTTTGTATGATAAAACTGATTTGCTGCCAACAATATGCAAATATGGAAAACTCCTCGTGCATAAGACCTAATTCCTGCAATGGATGGCTGCTGTTGCTATGGTAACGCAGCCTCGGGATGCGCAGTAGAACCCTGGTGCTGCGGTCCTCTACCTCAGTGAGCTGCTGTTCGCGGGGCAGCGGGAGGCTGCCAGCGACCCCAGCTTCTCCATCTCTCCGATGAACACGACGCTCTGAGTCTCCTCCTCGGTGAAGTAGCCCCGCCTCCGCAGCTCCTCAACCTGGGGGACCGGCCAATCAGAGCGCTCGTTAGGTGCACGTAGGTGTACGACTCTTCCAGGAAGTTGCAATCGAAATAAATCGCAATAAGGGAGTTTGCCCATGCCAGTTTTAACCACATGGTTGGTTGGAATGTAGTTTCTGTGAGATGCAATTTCAGGGTTTTCTGCAGAAAACGTTAGTGAGGTGAAAAATGACCTGGGCCATGCTTCTGTTAAATGGGCCAGTCAACAAACTTTAAACTTTAGAAAAGTTAAAAACACATGCTATTAACTAGTTTTTTAGTGTAGGTGGATTATTCAGTGACGCAATTTGTGTCAAAAATAGCACAAAATGATGATTTTTGTAAAAATAAATAGTACCTGATAAATTCTTCTTAAAACTGTATTTTAATTTTTTTTTAACTTTCTCATCTTGCAAAGCATAATTTGTCACTGACCCTTATAAAATACATAAGTTTGGGCTCTGATTCTGTTCTGTTAGGTGATAGTATACTGATACTGAGATATCCAGAGGGTCTTTGAACGCATCATAGCAGAATATTTACACTATACATGCAAAGATGCAGACTTATCTATTTATTACATTTTAATGATAAAAATTATGAAATGATAATGTGAAATATTTAATCTACCTACAATATAAAACTATTTTATGGCATGTTTTTTAGAACCTTTTTTAAAGAGAATTAAATTATCTTTTATTTTGACAGTTTTATTATTTATTATTCATTTTCTGAGGGTATTTGCAATCATGCAATTTTGCAGCAAAAAAGCACATAAAACATTGCACTTTTTCAAGAGAAAATTGAAAAATAATAATTAAAAAAATAATAATTCACTGTGAAATTCTGAATGCACAGGAGGAAAAAACTCACCACAAACTCCCTGAGCTCCTTGTCGTCGGTGTAGAGGCAGATGCTGTGGAGCTGCTTCTTCACGCTGAAGCCCTGACGAAAAAACAAAAAACAAAGGTTAAAGTTCGACCTGGATGCGGGTTGTCGTCTGGAGTGTGTTCTGGGTCCAGCTCACCATGTTGGTGAGCAGCCGGCTGGCAGCGTCCAGGTCTCTGTGCTGCAGGCAGCGGAAAACCTGCCGCAGACCCTCCATCCTCAGAGAGGACAGATGCTGCTCCGCCTGGCCCCGCCCCCTCAGGACGGCCTGAGCCCGCGGAATCTGATTGGTCAGGATGGACTGACGGACCACTTCCTGCAGCACGCACGCACACACACACACACACACACACACACACACACACACACACACACACACACAATTTCCAGTAAGTTTCCAGAAACCTTCTTTTATTTTTAAGGGCAATTAATGAGGTCACATGACCAGTCCCTTTTTAACATAGGCTGACTCTTATTCAGAATTTGGAAATTTTTCAAAAAATAAAAAGATTTAATGTACCATGCAGGGTGATAATCTTTAATTAAACTGATTTATTTTCCATTTAATACAATTTTGATGTGATATATGTTTTTATTTTCAAATTAAATTCCTAGTGTATCAAACCTAATGGAGTCGCATTGACTTACATATCATCAAACTTTCCTGAGAATATATTTAGGACATGTTCTTGTACTGTATATATTTATTAATATATTGATTATTTAGTTTATTTTATTTTAAGTAATAAAAACATTCAAAACATTTTTTAACATGTAGTAAGTATTATTATGCAATAAAAGGTTGATCATTAGTTGGTTTCTTATCAGTAAAAGTCGATTTGTTTAATTCTTTTATGATTTTGTGTGTTTTTATACACTAAATGGTCAAATTGTATATGGATAATTAAGAATGGTAATACAATAATGTTAAATATTTAATCTACCTACAAAAGCATGTTTTTTTAAACCTTTTTTAGGAGAATTAAACTTCTAAAATCTTTTGACAGTTTTATTATTGTTCCTCATATTAAATTTTCACAGTTAACATAAAGTCGTAAAGTTTTTCGAATATAATAAATATTTTATTTAAACTTCAATTCGGTGCGTTGAACCACATCAAACATATTTCGACAACATGTTTTATACACGATTGATGAAAACAGGATTAGAATATTTCCCTCCTAAACAAAAACACCTAAAAAAACAAAGACGTGTTTAAATGGTGAGGGTGAACGTCACCTCCGTGGACAGCAGCTTCCACTCCTCCTGCTCCTGCTCCTCCTCCCCCCCAGCAGGAGGCGCTCCGTGGGGGGTGTCGGGGGCGTCGCCCCCTGCTGGCCATGGGAACCTCTTCATGTAGCGCCTCAGCTCGCTGACGTAACGCTCCAGAACCTCCACGCAGCCCTGCACACCCGCGTCCTCGTCTGGGTGGAAAACAGCCAGTTAAGACCACTGTGTGTGTGTGTGTGTGTGTGTGTGTGTGTGTGTGTGTGTGTCACACTGAACTAAACGGTTCCTAACAATAAATCCTATTGTTACAGGTATTTAAATAGATTAAATTACAATAAACCTGCTGTCAAAGACAAAAAAAAACAAAAAACTACTAAAGACTATTGACTCAAACTAGACTTAAATACTTTGGATTTTCTTTGAATAAACTGGACTGAAGTAGTTTGGATTTTAGTCAACTAAATATTAGTTTACAAAAATTAAAATACTTATATTGTACTATACTGGATTTTAGTTGACTAAAACTAGACTAAAATACATCAAATATTAGTTGTCAGGAACTAAAATACTTAGAATTGTTATTGACTAAAACTAGACTAAAATACTTTGGATTTTCTTTGAAAAAATTACACTAAAATATCTTGGATTTTAGTTGATTAAAACTGTACCAAATACTTTAAATATTAGAAGTCAAAAATTTAAATACTTTGATTTTTTATTGACTTAAACAAGACATATACTTTATAAGAAATACTTTATTTTAGTTTAGTTTCAGTTGACAAAAATCTAGTTTGGATTTCTGTGAATAAAACTAGACTGAAATACTTTGGATTTTCGTGGTCAAAAACTAAAATACTTTGATTTTTTATAGAATGAAACTAGACTAAAATACTTTAAATATTAACTGTGAGAAAAACTAAAATACTTTGGATTTTCTTTGACAAAAACGAAAGTTGTTGACTAAAACTACACTAAATACTTTAAATATTAGTCGACAAAACCTAAAATACTTTTTAGTTTTTTACTAAAACTTAACTAGAATAAAATACCTTATATTTTAATTGACTAAAACTACACTAAATACTTTAATTATTAGTTGTTAAAAACTAAAATACTTAGATTTTTATTGAAAAAAACGAAACTGAAATACTTTATATTTTAGTCAGCTAAAACTACAGTAAATACTTTTAATATTAGTTTAGAAAAACTTTTTTTTTTTTTTTTTTTAAGTCTTTTGCACAAAACTACTTTGGATTTTGTTTGAATAAAACAAGACTAAAGTACTTTGAATATTAGTTGTCAAAATCTAAAAAATATAAAATAAAGATTTTTTATTGACTAAAATACTTCAGATTTTAGTCGAGTGTAAATGCACTTAATAACTAAAATACTTTTTTTAGTCTTAAAAAGCCAGACTAAAGTACTCAGTATTTTCTGTTACTAAAACCAGACTAAAGTACTCAGTATTTTCTTTTACTAAAACCAGACTAAAGTACTCAGTATTTTCTTTGACTTAACCAGACTAAAGTACTCAGTATTTTCTGTTACTAAAACCAGACTAAAGTACTCAGTATTTTCTGTTACTAAAACCAGACTAAAGTACTCAGTATTTTCTTTGTCTAAACCAGACTAAAGTACTCAGTATTTTCTTTTACTAAACCAGACTAAAGTACTCAGTATTTTCTTTTATTAAAACCAGAATAAAGTACTCAGTATTTTTTTTGTCTAAACCAGACTAAAGTACTCAGTATTTTCTTTGACTGAACCAGACTAAAGTACTCAGTATTTTCTTTTACTAAAACCAGACTAAAGTACTCAGTATTTTCTTTGTCTGAACCAGACTAAAGTACTCAGTATTTTTTTTCTGTAAACCAGACTAAAGTACTCAGTATTTTCTTTTTCTGAACCAGACTAAAGTACTCAGTATTTTCTTTGACTTAACCAGACTAAAGTACTCAGTATTTTCTTTGTCTGAACCAGACTAAAGTACTCAGTATTTTCTTTGACTTAACCAGACTAAAGTACTCAGTATTTTCTTTTACTAAAACCAGACTAAAGTACTCAGTATTTTCTTTGACTGAACCAGACTAAAGTACTCAGTATTTTCTTTGTCTGAACCAGACTAAAGTACTCAGTATTTTTTTTCTGTAAACCAGACTAAAGTACTCAGTATTTTCTTTTTCTGAACCAGACTAAAGTACTCAGTATTTTCTTTTTCTGAACCAGACTAAAGTACTCAGTATTTTCTTTTTCTGAACCAGACTAAAGTACTCAGTATTTTCTTTGACTTAACCAGACTAAAGTACTCAGTATTTTCTTTGTCTGAACCAGACTAAAGTACTCAGTATTTTCTTTGACTTAACCAGACTAAAGTACTCAGTATTTTCTTTGACTTAACCAGACTAAAGTACTCAGTATTTTCTTTGTCTGAACCAAACTAATGTACTCAGTATTTTCTTTGTCTGAACCAGACTAAAGTACTCAGTATTCTCTTTGTCTGAACCAGACTAATGTACTCAGTATTTTCTTTGACTTAACCAGACTAAAGTACTCAGTATTTTCTTTGTCTGAACCAGACTAAAGTACTCAGTATTTTCTTTGTCTGAACCAGACTAAAGTACTCAGTATTTTCTGTCTGAACCAGACTAAAGTACTCAGTATTTTTTTCTGTAAACCAGACTAAAGTACTCAGTATTTTCTTCGTCTGAACCAGACTGAAGTACTCAGTATTTTCTTCGTCTGAACCAGACTAAAGTACTCAGTATTTTCTTCGTCTGAACCAGACTAAAGTACTCAGTATTTTCTTCGTCTGAACCAGACTGAAGTACTCAGTATTTTCTTCGTCTGAACCAGACTAAAGTACTCAGTATTTTCTTCGTCTGAACCAGACTAAAGTACTCAGTATTTTTTTTCTGTAAACCAGACTAAAGTACTCAGTATTTTCTTTGACTTAACCAGACTAATGTACTCAGTATTTTCTTCGTCTGAACCAGACTAAAGTACTCAGTATTTTCTTCGTCTGAACCAGACTGAAGTACTCAGTATTTTTTTTCTGTAAACCAGACTGAAGTACTCAGTATTTTCTTCGTCTGAACCAGACTAAAGTACTCAGTATTTTCTTTGTCTGAACCAGACTAAAGTACTCAGTATTTTCTTCATCTGAACCAGACTAAAGTACTCAGTATTTTCTTCGTCTGAACCAGACTTAAGTACTTCTTGCAGTACTCACAGTGCGTGTTGGTGAGGACATTGCGAATCTGCGTGTTGACGAAGCTCAGCGTGATGTTCAGCAGCTGCTCAGAGAACTGTCGACTCTCAGCTTCGCTGTTGGATTCTCTGACGGCTGAACACAGCAGATCCAACGCAGGACACATCTCCCCCACATCTGGAAGTACACGCAGTACACCAAACCAGGAAATACCCATGAGGCGGAGTTATATTGGCCATTTCAATTCAGAAAAAAAAATGGCTGCTCATGTCGCGCTTCATTTGCAGGAATTGCAGACGTACGGTTGCTGAGGGCGGAGGCTGCAGCAGGATCAGCCAAGCCGGACGTGGTCAGAGGGTTCAGGACGTTCTCTTTACTCTTCAGGTAGAAATCCACCGTGTCCAGCTGACGGTTCTTCAGACCGGCCTGGAAAACAAGACAAAAAAAAGATTAAATCTACTTCTCTTCTTCACTTATTCAAATATAAACTTCATAAAAGTATTTTTATTCCTAAATTAATTTAGATCATTTATTTTATCATTTAGATTTTGTTTTACAGTCCTAGAATAAAGTGCAATTGCACCTCCACTCCATTAGGGGGCAGCAGAGTGTGAGCAGGGAGCATACAGCACAGAGTACGAGTATGAAGTGTAGACACCAAGTGACACCATGAAAACATATTTAACAGGGATGAGAAGACAGGATTCTACTTGAATAAAAACTGGAATAAAATACTTTGGATCAAGATTAATTAAAAAATTTATAAAAAACTACTACTAAAAACTAAAATCCCCTAAAATTCTTTTTTTGAGTAAAACTGAACTCAAATAATTTGGATTTTACTTGACTAAAACTAGAGTAAAATATTTAGATTTACATTGACTAAAAACAAATTAAAATACTGGCTGACTTTAACTGACTAAAAAATAAAATAAAATAATATATATATTGGATTTTAGAAGACAAGACGAGATTAAAATACTTTGGATCTTAATTTAGGCGACAACAAAAAACGAAAATCCGTCGACTGAAACTAGACTAAAATATTTTGGAATTTAGTCACCTAAAACTAGACTTAAATACATTGGATTTTCTTTGACTAAATAAACTACACTAAAATACTTCGGAATTTAGTTGACCAACACTAAACTAAAATACTTTGGATTTTCTTTGACCAAAAAAAAACTACAATCCAATACTTTGGATTTTAGTTGATTAAAATTAGACAAAAATATTTTGGATTTGAATTTAGAGTTAATACTTTGGAATAAAGTCGCCTAAAACAAGATGAAAATACTTTGCATCTTCTTCGCCTAAAACGAGACTAAAAACCATTTCACTAAATCTGCCTGTATCTAATAATACACCGTAATAAACCGGAACAGAAGCCCAGACAGGAGGACCAGCGTGGACCCGCCCCCCCACCTGCAGGGCGTGGACGGGGATGGAACAGCGCCCCCAGCTGTTCAGGTGACACACGGCGTCCACGGTGGCGGCGCTGCCAAACAGCATCAACCTGCTGAGCAAATCCTGCTGCGACACGGAGAACAGGACCTGGAACACGCCGGATTCTGGTAAAAAAATGATAATATAATGAATGATTTATTATAATAAACCTGTTATTAACAGAGCATATTTTGGATGAGACTCTCTCAATGTGCTAAAACTAAAGTCAGCATTCTACCATCTGGATTAGTCATAATAATCCATCTGCTGCGCGATAATTAAATATATATTTGAGCCTCTGATGAGTAGAAACAGGGACACGACTTGGAGAAACTGAATATTTTGCTGATCCAGATGGTTGTGAAAGTTCATTATCTGTTAGAATAAGAAGCTATTTCTGTTCATTCAACACGTCTCTTTCTTTCTACTTTTAAAACAACCTGCTTCTTAGTTTGTAGTTTCAGTTTCTATTTTTTTTTCTGCAAAGTCATGACATTTAAGGATGAATTTAGTGAGTGAATGTTACTTAAAAAAGGAACAAGTCCAAGACTATTACGATTATAGAAAATAGAAATGTCTTTAAATGACGTTTTTCCTGCTTCTCCTCCTCTGACACAACAAGAAATTCACTGTTTTAAAACCTCTGAATGTGCAGTGAACAGCTTCCACTTGTCCATGTTAGCTTTTAATTATTATAGTCACTTTTACTGTTTTGTTTTAATTAATACCTAATTTATTTGATATACTTGTGTTATGTGTAAGGCGTTCCACTACTATTTCATGTCTTTCACTCATCAAAATCAGGTAAGAATTAATAATTTCAGCACTAATATCACATTGTGTTATAGATTATTTTACTGCTGCAACTAATGAATATTCTGATAATCCAGTCATCTATTGATTAATAAAACCATTAATCAATTTGTTTTTCATAAAATGGTATTAAACGTCAATCCATGTTTAGATTAAACCTAAAATAAATCATTGTGACCAAAATTCTTTAGGAAAAATGACTCAAATCAATTAATCATTTATCTCAATAGTTGAATATTAACACACAACTGGACAATGAGAAATTCACTGTTTTTCAACAGTGAATAGCTTTTGCTTTTAAATTACACTTGTTCTTAATAGCTTTTTTAATTATTATAGTCACTTTTACGTTTTTTAAATAAATATACCTAATATATTTGATATACTTGTGTTATGTGCTTTTACCGTTCATGCTGTTTGCTGAAGCTTTTATTGTTCCCCGTGAAATGATAATAAATATGTGTTTTCACATTGCTTTATTATTCCCAACAACCTGCCAAGTTTGGTATGTGTCGGACATTTAGATCCAAAGTTATTAAGGAAAATCCAACAGCCAATCAGCTGTCAGTCTGTTTTGTTGCTAGAGCTGTGGGCCGTTGCTATGGTTACGGTCACACCTGCTGCAGCTCTTTGATGTCAACGATTCTAACTCACATTCTTCTCCCAACGTGTGTGCATAAACGACTGTTTCACTGCTCATAACTCAAAAACCGTAATTCATAATCACAAAATGAGCATATTTTCTGAGAGGTGAGGGTCTCCTGGTCATGTTGATGTATCTTTTATTTCTGTAGCTTGAAAAATGTGGGCAGAGGAGCAGGTTAGAAATTCAATGTTTTACAATAATGCAGGATGAGTCAATGAGAGAGATAGAAGAAGCAGGAGCGCGAAGCTGCACTTGGAGTCTCATAGCGTCAAAACCGTACAACTCTTAGCTTTCTTACTCACATCGGAGCGATCAGGAGGGTCGTGCCGACGTTTTGATGTAAAAAATTTTAACGTGCAGTGAAAATTGTGGCAGTGGCCGTGAGTTAGATTTTTTTTTTTGAAGACATTTTTTGTGCTTCCATACTCTACCGATGACATCACAACTCTAGACTCCCCATCCAGAATGCATTGCGCCAAAATAGTAACGAATATCGCCACCAAAAGACATACCACACGATTCCCGGCCGAGCCGGTCGATTTGATATGACTATTGTGAGGGTTTGTCCTTTTTCCTAGGAGGAGAAGCGAGCCAAACCTTTTACGGAAGATGATCGATAGATCAACATAGTAATAAATTTAAGAAAGGTTAATAGTTGGCCTGGCTACACCAGCACGAACTAATAATCTTATTCCACTGGCAGATAAATTATATTATTTCAAGATTTTTTTCTGATTTGGGTAAATTTGGTGTTTTTAAGAAGACTAATATTTCCTAAAAATGTAAAACTTGAAATGAGAAACTTTATAACATTTCAGGTTGTACAGTGTCATTAACTTAATAATAAAATATTAATGATGTTTTAACTAGCCATTTATCATTCTATCCACAAACTACAGACAGATGTAGGCTAGGCTGTGGTCTTACTCTTCAGCAGCAGTCTGTGGTGTCTTTCTCCACATCTCTGGACCGGCGCCGCCTCCCCCTCCACCCGGTGCTGGCTCACGCCTCCGGACTCCAGGTCCCAGAGGACCACGGTGGTCTCGCCGTTGCCGGGCGACACGTAGGTCACCAGGGCCGAGAAGTCGGAGACGGCAAGCAGTGACGGGGTCGACGCCTCGGGGACGGGGAACGCCGCCGCGGCCGCCCCGCCGGCGGGGACCCGGCTGCGGGCCGGGACCGGGGGCTGGTCGGAGCGGAGGTGGGGGAGCGAGGAGGACCAGGAAGTCCGGGAGGGGTGGGGGGAGGAGGAGGAAGGCTGCTGGGCTCTGCTGTACAGGGATGCCAGGCGAGCTTCCCAGGAGCTGCATCATGGAAATCAATGAGTCTCGGGAAAAAAGGTGACACCAAAAGACGTAAAGGCGTAAAAACCGAGCTCACCGGTCGGCGTTGAACGTCTCCCCCATGGCGGAGAGGCTCCAGGCCGAGCTCGGCAGGCTGTCCTCGTCTCTGGGGTTCTGGGGCCGCAGGAGAGGGCGGGGAGGGGGGGCGGCACACAGCAGGCGGTCCGGATGAGTCCTGCAGGAACAGAAAATACCAACATGAAGCTTTGTGATTGTGAATGAGTGAAAGTTGGTGGAGGAGGTGCTGAATGAGCTTAATATTATACTCTGATTATCAAAACATAACCAGATGCAGAATCAGGTTTTTTCACATCAGACCATCTGGGCTCAGATTAGTGAGTGTGAAACGGCTAAAACAAGCAGAAAACCCTTAAACCCTCCATGCTCCTTTTAACGTGAAGCTCATTCTGTGGCAGAGATCGTGGTTAAAATGAGATTAAAAAAAGGAACTAAACTTAGGAAAAAAAAGGGGAAGAATGAAACAACGATTCCATTTCAACAAAGTTTTAATAGTAATCACAGTGTTGGGCAAGTTACATTAAACCTGTGATGAGTTATTTATTATCATATCAAAGTGATTCATCACATTCTAATATTCCTGTATTTAAATGTGAGGCGTTCCACTACTGTTTCATGACTTTTCCTCAACAGCATCAGGTCAATGATCCTGTGATCTTTGCTGACTGGTTTTCTACCTGTTTCTCCACCAACATCCACCAACACCAGTCTCCTAACCTCTAGAGGCTGAACAACGTTTTCTGGTTTTATCTCCTCTTGAGAACTCGCTGATGTTTAGTTAAATTCCTGCTGCTGTTTCAGGGAGTTTGGACACTTCTTTAGGTTTAGACACAAACTGCATTCACTACCATGTTCTTTAGATCCTGATTCTAACAAAAACGTAAAGTAATGGAGCGTATTCCCATCTGGAGAATGTGTTATCTGACGTTTCTGCAGCTTCACTCATCTCCATCTTCAGGAAAAAGAAGAGAAACGTTCTGATGTTTCACTGCTGCTTATCTTACAGAATTTGTATGAAGAAAAACAAAAAAAACACCGCTTCAATCCAGGTTAAAAAATGTATTTCATAGATTCTAATAGACATGAGATCTATTTTTTCTTCATTCTATTGGTAGTCTGTTTTGCTAATATAGAAATAAAGGCCTGTCTCTAATTGTGGCCTGGTTCCAATAAAGGCCTCAATGCACCAGAGTACACATTTTGATGTTTGATGTGATTTTAGTGAGTTTGTATAAAGAAAAAGAAAAAAAACACTTTAATCCAGGTTAGAAATGCATTGTAATTGCTGACATTTACTGAGTAAGTTTTTTTCTCTAACGCCTTAAATTACTGCAGTACAGCAGAAATCAATGCATTACAGTAATCTATTACTTTTTGTAATGCATTAGTTACTCCCAACACCATTATATAATCTATTGATGTCACAAACTAATACTTAAGTAAAGATTAATACTTTTTATTTTTACGAATACACAGTACCTGAAGTAGTGGTTGAGGTCGACGGCGACGGCGTTGTGAGCCTGAGTGATGGCGACGGCCGTGGCGAGGTCGGCCGATACCTGGAGGACACAAAAGGAGGCAGAGGAGGAGGCGAGTTTCTGCTCCTCCTCCTCCCCCCCGGGGCCGGGGCTCAGGAGGGCAGGGAGGTCCACGGTAGCCAGCAGGCGGCCCTCTGTGACATCACAAACGGCTGGAGGTCAAAAGGTCAAGGAGATGCACTCACAAAGAGGAACTAGACTCAGGTTAGATTTAATAAGATCTGACCTCAGATGTGTGGATTAAAGTAAGTTTCTCATAGAAAATGAATAGGATGAGGTCAAAATGAGTTTTTGCACTGACAGCTGCTCAGGCTCATACATACACCTAGAGACTCCTTCTAAACTTTAAAACATAGACACATGTCTTGTTTATTAAATATTATTAGGTACTATAGTTTTTGATCAATCACTGGTTAATATTGCTCAAAATGTCAGAAATCTACTGAATTTGAATGGGCAGCCTCTTAACTGTGCCCACTGCCCAACTGTCTCTGTTCCTCATTGACTCCAATACAAATATTGAGAGAAGCAGAATGTTTTAAATTTGACAGTTTCGCCAAAATATTTAACAGAGAAACACCAAAACTTTAAAGAAGGCCTTACAATGACAATTGTTCATGTTATTTTCTGATAGGAGCGATCGTTTGGTCGAAGCTGATATGGGAGACCAGTGCAGAGAGAGAAAAAATGCATGCCCATTTCTGTCCGTCTCTACCTGCTGTGCAGCCATTGTCATTGGCAACTAGATGAGGTCACCATGGTAACCTTTGCGGCTCAGGCCACAGGTCGTTAAGGTTTGAAGAAAAAACACCTGGAGCTTGATTAACGAGCACCAGGTGCTTGTAATCTCTCATAAATCCCAATAATATGAGATTTTAACCATGATTTATCACTGACCCTCAAATGTGTCAAAGGAGTCTTTATCTTCTGTAATATACACTGTTGAGGATACAAATGAGTCCGTTGGAGCTGAGTGTGAACAGCGTTTCCATGGAGATGCAGTGGTCCACGGCGACGGCGGTGTCACCGTCGTCCTGCGGTGGCCGGACGTCGCAGCACGTCAGCGTCTGTAGCTCCGCCTCCTTCTGCCGCCGCTGCAGCCGCAGCAGCCAGCGGCCGTTCAGCAGCACGATGCAGAGGCCACCACGGACCGACAGCACACACACCGACCGCAGCTCACACACACCTGGAGATAAAGACTGGAGCATTAACACACACCTGGACATTTTACATTAGGTTAACACACACCAGGATACACAGGAAACTGTTTAAAATACAGTTTTAAGTAGCATTCATCAGGTCTCTGAAAATGTACATTTAGTTTTCATGTTGGTTTCACAATTAGGTAGAATTTTTTGACAACTGTAAATAAACTGTACAAACAGTAGTGAATTTCTACTGATTTCTGAGGCCACAGCAGCTGCTGCATCATTAACACTGACTCAGTGTCTGCTACATATGGTTCTGGTTCTGGTTCTGGTTCAGTACGCTGGGTCCAGTCCCACCTACCCGGGTCCTTGTCCCTGAGGATCTGCAGCAGGTTCCCTGCAGAACATCCGCTCACACACACCAGGCCGATGGATTCCGTCCTCTCCACCTCAAACAGCTTCAGGTCCAACTGGACCCCCACGGCCAGGAGCAGGAAGCTGGCCCCGCTGCGGCCCTGGGGGGTCACGTCCTCCCAGGAGAAGCTGGGAATGAAAAATGATTCATGATTACTTAGTTTTCTGTATTGAAGTGATGTGATTAGTTTTCTCAGACAATGATAAATCTGTCATGTGGTGTAATTTAGTAGACATTTAATAGATTTGTAGTAAATAATAACCTAAAATTCTGTGTAGGAGTTTGAAAGCTAAATAATATATGATAGCGTGTGTGTGTGTGTGTGTTTTGAAACAATTTTGACATTGTTCCTTATATCACAAGACATTAATTATTTTTCATGTGACATACATCACATGTTAAAAGAGTGAATTCATGAAAATGCATTAAATTAGCTCATAGTAGGATTTTTTAACCATTACTATTTTGTGATTTAAGGTATATTCCTTAATACTTGGTACCAGATAGTTTACCTATCCTAAAAAAGTGTTAAAACACATGATATGAACACATTTTATATTCTTTCTCACTTACATTATTTGAAATTTTGTGTTAGAAAGGCCTAAAATCATGATCTTTGTTAAAATAAATGGTACAAATGGAATTTAAAAAAGAAACCAAACTAACTCTAGCATGCTATCAACTAGTTTTTAGATTATTTTATATTACACCATTTGATATTTATTGTCAAATCGCACAGAATCATGATTTTTGTAAAATAAAATGACACAAATGTACCTGTTTTTTTAAATAGAATTACAAAAACATATATATGATAATGTAGAAATGAATGTCATATTGTTGTAATGTTTTTAACTTCTAATTGTGATCATATTATTAATACAAGATATTGTACAAGACGATGCTGATAACCACTATAAAAACTTAATGGGACAAAGTTTTATATTCTAGGTGGATTAAATATTTAACATTTATCATTTGTTTAGGTTACACAATTTTATGTTTCATGTCAAATCACCCAAATCATGATTTTTGTAAATAATAAATGGAACAAAACATGAACACAAAATGTGCATTTTAAAGACCCAATGACTGCTTCCTTAAACTGTATTTTAAAAAGTTTACACTTTCTCATCTTGCCAAAAACATGATTTATCGCTGATTCTGATACCCAAGGCGACACCATGTGTTGTTTGACGGACTCAGTGACGTCACAAAGTAACCTCCTTACTCTCCGTAGCTCCCGTCCGCCTCGGCCGGAGCGGCGTCGCCGTCCGCCGGGTCCCAGACCACCAGGCGGCCCCGGGCCTCCAGGCAGCCCAGCAGCGAGCCTGCGGGGGCCAGCTGAGCTTTGCGGACGTCCGCAACCGCCCCGCAGCGCCGGTTCTCCGGGATCACCGACACCTCGATGGACATGTTGGACCGGAAAAACAGCCGTTTCACGCACGGCGTTGGCTACGGAGACATGGTCTTAACAAAGAGAGAAATGTGCAAAAAAAAAAACACCCGCAAACTGCGATAAAAGAGAAATCAGACGCTGCTTCCTGTCATGTAAACAGCAGCTCCGAGAAGTCACGTGTCGCCCGCTGTCAGCTGACCGCTCCCGGCCAATAGAAACGCGCCAAACAAACGAAATTAAGGCAACTTAATCGAGTGAGGTGGATTCGCTTTAAACTAATTGTCGAGCGTCAATCAAATCGTGGAACAAATTTTAATAGAATTTCACTAAGGAATAACTAAAAAACTAAACTGAAATGTAAACAATGTTATGTTATAGGTTGAAACATCATTGAAAAGACGGGTTCACTGTTATTAAAGCGAATTGAAATTGCCATGTGGTGTGTTTAACTCTCTTTAAAAGGTTTTAAAACATTAGAAACACATTATATCAACTAGTTTTATATTCTAGATGGATTAAATATTTTAATGTCAAATTTTTTTGATGCAACATTTGAGATTTTGTGTAAAAAAAAAACAACAAAATCTTGATTTACCTGATCTTGATAAAATAAATAGTACAAATGGACTATCAAATATAAAAGTAAATAAATAAATAAACAAGACTTTAACTTTACATTGTACATTCAGCCTCCATTGATATTGCATATACGTATATATATAAGGATTTTAAAAAATTCAATTTGAAAAAAACTATTGTTTTAATTGTTTTTTTGTGTTACTTGTTATTACCTTACTTTTTCCATGTTTTCATTTTATTAGTTAATTTTATAATGTGAATTCCCCCTTCCCAAGTGTTGGCAATACATCAATATACAATATATAGTCATATAACCACTTCTGCTTCTACGTTTTTATTGTGTTTTTATCCTGGACTTCTATGTTTTTATGACAATAAATAATTTCTATTCTATTCTACTCTATTGTACTCTATCCTATTTTAAATTCAGTTTTGCGTTCTAAACACCTCTTAGATCGGTCGTCGATTGCTTTGTCCTGAAACCGAACTCCAGGAAGCGGAATTGGCACGTGACCCGCGATAAGGATCCACCGCTTTGCGAACTCCGCGGCTGCTAGCAGGTGCGCTAACCCGGCGGGGGGGTCTCACATTAACGACAGTTTCCTGTTGATCTGCGTCAATCCCCCCCCCCTGTCAAAGTCACCGTCTACGATGGCGCTAGCTGCACCATGGACGTAGTTTTCAGCCTCGTTTCGTTAACCGCCAACAAGATTTTGCGGTTTTCTGGACTTGCGGACGCCGGAAATGTCCTGAAGACCAAGAAGATGGAGGAGAAAGCGCTGGAAGTGTACGGTGAGTTCAACCAAGCACAAAAACACGTGAAATAACGTTAATAAGACGTTTATTGAACAACGCGTGACGTTAAAGTTTTGTAGGAAATGTTAGTGTAAGTACGTGAACGCAACACTCGAGTAAAAATACAGATGTTCGCGATAAATCATGATCAGAAAGTTAAAAAATAGTTAAAATACAGTTTTTAAAGCATTCACGGGGTCTTCATGTGCGTTTATTATCATTTAAAAGTCCATTCTTAACTTTTATTTCTGGAATAATCACGATATTGTGCCTAAGGATTACACAACATAACAATGTTGTCAATGTTATTATTTCAGCGTCTAATAATTAAAAATGCTGTGACAAATAAGTTAAAATAATCACGTTATGTCACAAGAGACTCATACAAGAATATACTGAAAAGTACTATTAACATATCTAAAAAATAATATTCAGCCACACACTTTAACACTTTATGTTAACTATGAAATTTTAGGTGTAAAACTATTACTTTCTGATGGATGATTATCATCGTAATATTGGTTTAACTATTATTAAAAGCAAATTAATATATTGCTAATATTCTTTCTTCTATTTTCATAAGCTTCTAATAGAAAATACATCAGATTTTATTGCAGCAACAATGGTGCAAATATTAGCTAATAAATTAAAAATCAGTCTTATAGTACAAAGTAAATGTTTTCTATTATTAAATGACCCAAGGTAAGGTTAAGGTGACTTTGATTCCCAGAAGGGTAGATTTGGTTGCAGGTAAAAAAGTGCAGGCTCACAACAACACACAAAACAATGGCAAAAAATGACATAGCAGAAGACAACAGGATAAAACAACAAACAAACAAACAAACAACAGACAACAGCGGCAAATAACACCAACAGGATAAAACAGTATCGATATCTTTTGGTTTTGCATGTGGGCATTTTGAACCTACGACCAGAGGGAAGAAGCTGGAATTCACTGTGCAGTGGATGGGACACATCGTGTGAGATGGACCCAGCAAGTCTGTGTAGGTGCCCGTTATATAAAGTGTCTAAATTGTGCTGTTGCTCTCCAATGACCTTACTGGCCCACCTCACAATCTGATTAAGTGTATTTTTAAGTGTGTATTTTTTAGAGGTACATTTCCAAACCAGGACACCAGGCTAAAAGAAATTATGGATTCAATCAAACATCTGTAAAACATAGTAAGCAGCTTTTTCTCAACGTGGAAGGATGGAAGCTTCCTAAGACAGTGAAGGCGCTGGTTTGCCTTTTTATAGACAGACTCACAGTTTGCCACAAATGTAAGTTTGCTGACAATAATGGTCCCAAGGTATTTGTAGCTGTCAACACATTCCACTGCCTGGCCTTTTATACTGGTTATGTCCTTCCTAGTATTAAAATGATAGGAGAAACTAGTGTTTCTATTTAATTTCTCTATGTTAACTATGAAAATTCAGGTGTAAAACTATTACATGCAGAAGGATGTTTTAATCGTTTTATCAGTTTAACTGTCATTAAAGGTACTTTAATATATTGCTAATACTTTTGACTCAAACACCCTCGCTGCAAGAGGGAGCGCTTTCGCAGATCATTCATCCCGACAGCAATAAGACTCTATAACATAACATAAACATAAACCTCACTGTAGTCACTGTCATTTTTTCACTGGTCACTTTTTCTCTTCACACACACCCTGCACCTTAAGTGTGCATTAGCTATGTATGTGTACATGTGTGTATGTGCGTGTATATATATATATATATATATATATATATATATATATATATATATATGCAAATATGTGTGTACGTGCATGTACAGTGGGGAAAATACACAAATACACAAATAAATCATTAAAAAATCATGCATTGTGATTTCTGGATTTTTCTTTTTAGTTTATCTCTCTCACAGTGGACATGCACCTACGATGAAAATTTCAGACCCCTCCATGATTTCTAAGTGGGAGAAATAGCACAATAGCAGGGTGTTCAAATACTTATTTTCCCCACTGTATGTATGCTTTGCTTATGCATACTCTTTTCTTACTATTTATTAGTATTTTCTCTCCATTCTATGTCGATAATGCATACTGTGTAAGCGGATCAACAAATTCTGCTTTATTTTTTTATAGTTTTTTATCTTCTTCAGCTTTATTTTCTTCTCTTTATCTGTAACGCTGCAGTAACAGACAAATTTCCCCGTTGTGGGAACAATAAAGTTTATCTTATCTTATTTTTTTTATTCTTACTAATTTGAATTAGTTTAGAAATTTTAGTATGTAGTACAAAGTAAATGTTTTCTATTAATCTATCACCTTCTTGGTGTTTTAATTGATAGGAGAAACTAGTGTTACTGTTTAATTTCTCGTTTCAGTGAACAGTTTTTATTTGTCTTTCTTTTTTCTTTTTTCCGGGGGGGCAGACGTGATTCGCACCATCCGCGACCCGGAGAAGCCCAACACGCTGGAGGAGCTGGACGTGGTGACGGAGAAGTGTGTGGAGGTGCGGGAGCTGGGCGAGGAAGAGTTCCTCATCATCATCAAGTTCTCGCCCACCGTGCCGCACTGTTCCCTGGCCACGCTGATCGGTGAGATTCGTCGCGTACGCAAATACATCGTAGAAATCTTTTTAAAATACAGGTTTAAGAAGCATTCGTCAGGTCTCTAAAATGTACATTTCCTGTTCATGTTGGTTTATTGTGATTTAAAAGTCCATTTTTAATCAATTAATTTTCCAAAAATCACGATTGTGAAAGAAAATTCAGTTGGTGCAACAAAAATAAATGGTAGATTTTAAATAGGGAATATATTTAATAAAAAAACAGGTAATACCACGTTGTTTTTTTTTTTTTAATTTTACACCACATGACACTTTGACATTGTTCCTTCTATCACAAGACAGTATTTATTTAAAATAATTTAAGTAAATATTAAATATTTAGTAATAATAATAATGTGACATACTCACGTTAAATGAGTGTTGATCTATGAATCAGCTAATTACTACAAGCAATTACTATCTTTGAAATTAATGACCAAGAATACATGCATGTATATAAATATATATGATATATGTGTGTGTGTATATATATATAATAATAAGTAATAATAATATTAATGTATATTAAAAGTAATAATCACAATTTGGTCTTAAGTTTGGTCAATTCTTGTTCTCTTGAAACAAGATAATTTTCTTTTATTTCATATTTTAGACTTTATCCCTAAATTGTTTGGGGAAAAATAAACTATATAATAAAATATTAGTACAATTGCCTGACAATTTAAAATAATTCTACTTAACATTGCACTAGTTGTATTAAATACAATATATATATATATATATATATATATATATATATATATATATATATATATAAATGCATGTTTTCTTTGTCATTAATTATATAATAGATTAGATCAACACTCATTTAATGTGATTATGTCACATTATTATTACTAAATATTATTATTTTAAATAATTACTGTCTTGTGATAGGAACAATGTCAAAGTGTCATGTGGTGTAAAATAAAAATTATTAGATGGATTCCCTATTTAAAATCTCCCAAAATTAATTTTTGGTTGCACCAATTGAAATTAAAAGTGTGATTTTTGTAAAATTAAATGATAAAAATGGACTTTTAAATCACAATAAACCAACCTAACACAACATGTACATTCTTATAACCTGATAAATGCTTCTTAAAACTGTATTTTATAAAGTTTAGTCTTTCTGACTCTAACACCACAAAACCACAGAAAGGCTTATTATATACATTTCCCCTCTTCTTGAATACTTTTACTTTTGTTTGCCCGCTTGGAGGTTTCTTATTTGTGTGTTTTAATTAGCGCTCTTACATAAACTGACAAGGTGGGCCTTTTATTTTTCTGCTCTGCTAAACACAGTTTTAGAAAAGTTTAAATGAATAAAAAGCTGAGATTATCCACAGAGAACCTCCACCCTGAAAGTTCCTCCCTTCTCCTCATTACTGCCGTTTTTAACGCAGATTTAGGAATCGAGCGGATTTAAATCGCGAAGCGTTTTGTCCTCTTGGGAGCGAACAAACAAACAGAAATATGAAAAGGTGAAACTGCCCTTAACTAGTGGCTCGTTCTCCGTCACTGAGCCGAGCGTGCATCATATAAATGACTGTTTTTTATAATAATCATGTTTTAAATCAGCGTTGAGGAGCCTCTGATTCCACATCTCTGTTATGACACTTTTTTGTGCAGAAGTCATTGTTTTTGTTGTTTTATTTTATTATTGCTGTGACATAAAAAGTAAATTCATGTCTTTTTTTTTTCCACTCGGAGACCAAGACAAACATCTTTTGTGTGTGTGTGTGTGTGTGTGTGTGTGTGTGTGTGTGTGTGTGTGTGTGTGTGTGTATGTGTGGATTTTCTTTTATGTCCAAAAGCATCTATTGGCTGATAATTTTGCACAAATTAATCGAGAATAATTTTTAAAATTGTATTATTTTAGATTTCAATTAATCATCACCTCACCAGCAACTATATATATATATATATATATATATAGAGAGAGAGAGAGAGAATATAGACATTTTCTAATTAAAAAATGACTCAAATTGATTCATTAATTATCATTGTGATGGTATGAAAGTAATCAATCAATGGACTAATCATTGCTCTAATAATAAAAAAGTAAGTAAATGTGTTGCGAACACAACAAGGCGAGGGCTGCAGCTGCTGCTGTTCTGATAGTTGGTCAGAGAACAGAAGCTGGAAGCAGAGAATTTGGACATTTTATTATTAAAAATGACTTAAATCCATTAATCAATTATTGAATTATCAAATAAGTTGCAGATTGATGCAAGAGTTTAGAAATAATCAATTAATGGACTAATCTGTTCTATAATAGTAAACTGAAGACATTTTAGGTTCAATCTTAGGGCTGCTACTAACGACCATTTTGATAGTCGATTAATCAATTATTGAAACAATTAATAATTAATTGGTTGTTTGGTCCATTGAATGGTGTAAAATGTGAAGAGAAGCTGAAACCAGAGAAATTGCACATTTGCAGATTGATGCAGAAGTTCTGAACTAATCAATTAATGGACAAATCGTTTACTTCTATGATAGTAAACTGATGATCTTTGGGTTGTGGACAAAAAAGACATTTTAGGTTCAATCTGCAGCTTTGAGAAACACTGATTGATGGTAGGGCTGCAAATAACGACTATTTTGATAGTCTATTAATCAATAATTGAAATGATTAATTGATTAGTTGTTCAGAAGTTGGTGTAAAATGTCAATCAGTGTTTCCCAAAGCTGAAGATTGAAAATAGCCAGAGAAGCGAAGCTGGAACCAGAGATTTTATTACATTTCCTCCTTTAAAACACGCCTCCAATCAGCTGATTGGTCACCAGTCGTGGGCTTGGTGTACCGCCTGGCTCCTGATTGGTGACCCTGCTGATGGCGTCATGTGACCTCGTGTTTTTTTTCTGTATCTGCAGGTCTGTGTTTGCAGGTCAAACTGCAGCGATGTTTGCCGTTCAAACACAAGGTGAGATTCACACTCTTCTCTGCTCCGTTCGTCCTCGACTTCAAACCTGAGGGAAGCGAATCCTCAGGGATTTGGATGTTTGTCTTTTCTTTTTTCTCCTGATAATGAAAACGTTTTTGTAGCCATAGCTTCGTTAACAGCTGAAGGAGCAGGAGTGTGGAGCACACACACACACACACACACACACACAATATCAGCTAATTGGCTGTTTTTATTACATAAAGCTGAATCTACAATGTAAAAGTCCAGCTGCAAATCTGAGTTTTCACAAACACCTTTAGCAAGAATCGGCTAAAAATAACAAACTAAAAAAATAAAAGCTGGTTCTACAGAGTAATAACTCAGGATTGAGTAATATCAAACGCCCCAATTTTTAGTTTTTTTATTCTAAAAAAAAAGGTTTAAAATATCATGTAAATTGGAAAAAAAAAATCTAATTTTCTCACTTCTTGTTTGAAGCCTGAAATGTGGAAAAAGGTCTAAAGAACCCGTTTATTGGCCTGAAAATAAATAAAATAAAACAACCACCTGCTTTATTCACATATTTTTTTCATATATTTAAGATATGATTTCACACCTTTTGTCATATGTTGAATATAGTAAACTATAAAATCCATTTATATTGGTTCACATTGTGCAGAAATGAGCGTTTTTTATTTTTAACATCCACTCTTTAATCGTTACGCGCTCACTTTGCTGTAATACGTTAATGTTAAATTCTGTTTAATCTGTCGCTGGTTCTCGTTATAAATTCCTTTGTTCTGTGCAGCTTGTGTTGATCTGTCAATCAAAACTCTCTTTTATCCTTTTTTTTTTCATTACAACAAACCGAGGCTGAAAACTCTTTGTTCTTAATTTAATTTCTTGAATAATAAAGACGTTGGTGGGCGACTTTTTTTTAACTCCAGCTGTTTCTTATTTCTCTTCTCAGCTGGAAATTTACATTTCGGAAGGAACTCATTCTACAGAAGAAGACAGTACGTATGTTTTATTACTCGTGTGTTAAATGGTTTCTTTAATCTAAAACGACCTCCCGCTGAGTTAATGTTGTGAATCATGTGAAATCTACAACGCTGAGTTTTACTGCTTCTTTTTGTTTTCTTTGTTGAAATATACTTTAATACTAATTTTTAATAATCGCATAAAGCAATTGTTCATAAATCGCAGCTTGGGATCATTTCAGGATCTTTGTCGATAAATTCCATCAGGGATTTAAGAGTTAAAGTCATGATTTTGCTGTTATTTGCTATTTAGGTTAATTCACCAAACATGGCATTCAGCATTCACTGATTTTACTGTATTTCCAAAAAATAATCATGAAATTATAAAGATTAGGAGTTTTTAGCTGATACAGATGTTTGACAGAACGGTTCTGAACAGCCGATCCGTCATTTTACATTCACATGTCATTTTTTTGTTTTTCCTTCCATGTTTGTGTAATGAACCTGAAAAGTGAACCAACCGGCACAGCTTTAATACGTTAGCACGTTAGCACATTAGCATGTTTATTAATTGGTAGTTTCAGTTGTTTACAGCCAAACAAAAACTAAAGTATCAGACACACATTCACATCTGGTCTGAGGACGCTGCTGATTTCTAAAACGTCAGTGAAGTTATTAGGATTCACCATCAGGGCAACATCTGTCCTCATTAATGCACGGCTGCGTCTGTGGGATGGAACACAGGAAGCTGATCAGTGCGCTTATAGAGATGAGGAGCAACTTAAAAACAAAAAAAAATGAGATTTTGTTTTTTGGAGTGTTAGTGAAGTAAATTACTTTTTTTCTTTTTTCTGTCTCCAGTCAACAAACAGATCAACGATAAGGAGCGGGTGGCGGCCGCCATGGAGAACCCCAACCTGAGGGAGATCGTGGAGCAGTGTGTGACGGAACCCGACGACTGAGAGTGTGTGTGTGTGTGTGTGTGTGTGTGTGTGTGTGTGTGTGTGTGTGTGTGTGTGTGTGTGTGTGTGTGTGTGTGTGTGTGTGTGTGTGTGTGTGTGTGTGTGTGTGTGTGTGTGTGTGTGTGTGTGTGTGTGTGTGTGTGTGTGTGTGTGTGTGTGTGTGTGTGTGTGTGTGTGTGTGTGTGTGTGTGTGTGTATTCCTGAGCTTCTGATTCAGAGACTCTTGTCGGCTCGAGGGAGTTCAGGAGGATTTTTTTTTTCCCTCCAGGGTCTTGAATTCTCCTCCGTGACTCGGAAACTGCGACAGATGTGCAGCGCCTTTCCCATCATCCCTTGCTGCACGGCTTTCTGTCCTACTTCATTTTTTTCCCTCTTTCACTGAAACACACTGAGGAAAAAAAACAGAAGAAAAGCAGTTTCCTGTGTACAGACGTGTTTTTCTGTTTTTTGTTTTTTTAATAAATGCACTTATCAGGCTGAATCTTTCATGTTGAAGTCTGAGTAGAGAACCAGATTCTTTTAGAGGTGATTTATTTTTAATAATACGTGTGATGTACAGAAAAAAAAAATCAAAAGCATTAAAAGCTCCGTCGATGAGAAGCTGCTTCTAGTTTTTCTTTGTTTCTGTGAATCAGGAGGTTGAATACAGCAGGTCTCTGCTTCACGTTAAAGGGAAATCCACCGATTGTCCACATGAGCATCAGTGATGCTCTGTGGTTATGGAGGAGTCTCACAATGGAAACAAAAATGACTGAAATTATTGTTTTGAAGCTTAAAGGGGACCACGATGTAAAAATCTAAACCTGCAACTTAGCCTGTTGGAGATATATATAATATAATAGTTATTCTGCTAATACAGATGTTTGATATAACATCCAATAATGGAGTTTTTTGCTAATACAGATGTTAAATAGAAAATCTAATAATCTAGTAATTTTGCTGATGCAGATGTTTGTTAGAACTTCCAACAATGGATAATACAGATGTTCAATAGAACATCTAATCAAGTTTTCTTGCTGTTACAGATGTTTTTGTGAACGCACTCAAAAATAATAAAAAATGGCGTTTTGAAGCGTAAAAGTGAGCCACGATGTAAAAAGTCCAAACCTGCAACTTGACGTATTGGAGATACTTTAGATCCAAACACGACGTCCTCTGAGGAATAAATTAAACTTCCTGAGTTGTGAGAAAACAAACATCAGCAGAGGAGCAGCAATAATAAAGTTATTTTGCTGATACAGATGTTAAATAAAAATTCCAATAATCTAGTTATGTTGTTTCATCCAAATGACTTATTTTGCTGATACAGATGTTTTTGTGAATGCAAAAAAAAATCTCTGAGGAATAAATAAACTTCCTGAGTTATTACAGGAGCAGCAATAATAGTTATTCTGCTAATACAGATGTTATAACATCCAATAATGGAGTTTTTTGCTAATACAGATGTTAAATAGAAAATCAATAATCTAGTTATTTTGCTAATGCAGATGTTAAATAGAAAATCCAATAATCTAGTTAATTTGCTGATACAGATGTTTTATAGGACTTTCAACAATGAATACAGATGTTCAATAGGACATCCAATAAGGTTTTTTGCTGATACAGATGTTTCATAGAACACCCAATCGAGTTATTTTGCTGGTACAGATGTTTTATAGGGCTAACAATAATCTATTTTCGTGCTTATAAAGATGTTTCATAGAACATCCAATCAAGTTATTTTGCTGGTACAGATGTTTAGGGTTTTATAGGACTTCCAACAATGAATACAGATGTTCAGTAGGACATCCAAGGTATGTAAGGTGTATTTTTGTGCTTATACAGATGTTAGAATAGAATAGAATAGAATAGAATATCCAATTGAGTTATTTTGCTGGTACAGATGTTTATTGAACTTCCAATGATGGATAATACAGATGTTCAATAGAACATCTAATCATGTTTTTTTTTTGCTGATACAGATGTTTGTCGTGAATGCACTCTAGAAATAAAATACAATAAATTAAACTTCCTGAGTTGTGAGAAAACAAACATCCGCACACGAGCAGCAGTAATAGTTATTTTGCTGATACAGATGTTCATAGAACATCCAATGGAGTTTTTTTTTTGCTGATACAGATGTTTTTTTTTGTGAATGCACTCAAAAAATAGTATAGTTACAGATACAGATGTTTTATAGGGCTTCCAATAATGGATAATACAGATGTTCAATACAACATACAGTAATCAAGTCGTTTTGCTGATATTGATATTTTTTGTGAATGCACAAGACTAAAATGAACATTTTGAAGCATAAAAGTGAGCCATGATGTAAAAGTCTAAACCTGAAACCTGACGTATTGGAGATACTTTAGATCCAAACACGACGTCCTCTGAGGAATAAATTAAACTTCCTGACTTGTGAGAAAACAAACATCAGCAGAGCGAAGAGTTCCGCTGATAAAACGCATTAAGAACCTTCAGATAAAAGTTTCCCCCGACGGCGCGACGCGTCCTCGGTCTGGGAGTCGCTGGATTCCTGCTGACTGAACTGGCAGAATCACTGCTGCACCTGTTTAACAGTCCACACACACACACACACACACACACACCTGACTCACCACCATCCTGATTGCGTTTGTTGGACACTTTATCGTGTGCACGTAAAAACGTTTTCTCAGCGTGTGTTCTGTGCAAACAGGACGACGACGTTCTATATGCAAATATTGTTTTGTTGAAATAACACTGACCGTCAGTGGATCTCTTCGTAATGCACTTACTGGAGCTCACAATGGAAACTGGAGAATTTCCTCTGGGGACATTTTAAAAAAGGCTCTGATGAGCTTTTCTACTGAGATTTTAAACAAAGGATACTAGTAAATGTTTGATAATATGTAGGACACTGACAAAACTGTCATGTGTTTTAATCCTAATGTAGTTTAACTCTCTTATATAATTTTAAAATAATTAAAAACACATGATTCAGTATTTTATATTTATCAAATCAAACAAGTGTAGTAAGATGTGTATTTTCATCATACTTGTTTTGTGTAAGGTGACAAATGTTCTGATTGTGTGTGAAATTCGGTGTTTAAACCTGTTAACGAGCACCGGGTGTTTTTCTCTAAACCTTAACGAGCTGTGGCCTGAACCTCAAAGGTTACTACGGCAACTTGATCATATTGTCATTGACGACGGCTGCACTGCAGGCAGAAACAGACCGAAATGGGGAGGGAAAAAAAAATGCATTTTTCTCCCTCTGCGCTGGTCTCCCATTTGAGCTTCAACGGTTTAAATTCTCCTGACAGAAAAAAACATGGTTCATCGACACCGTAAGAACTTTGCAGAAGTTTCGGGATTTCTATGTTAAATATTTTAGAGACACTGGGAAATTTTAAAAAAGACATCTATTATGCTTCTGTCTGTATTTGTCACACCCATTCGAATTCAGTAAATCTCCGATAATTTGAGGGACACTGTGAGAAGCAGAACAAGTTTCTCTACAAAGTTAGAAAAAATCAGGTGTGTTCATTGTAAATTGTGGTCGAGGGGAGAAAAATGTTTAAAGTTAAGTTTAAAATAGACTTTTGATTCTGATTCTCTCTAAAAATATTTCTGTTTGAGTGAATGAGGAGCAAAGACAGAGACAGATGCTGCCTATTCCAATTCAGGAAATCTCTCTGATGTTTAAATTGTGAGAATCAGAACTACTTTCTCTCTGAATTTCACAGCTGTACTAATAGGTTATATTAAGCATAGGTTAAAATAAATAGGTTAAATCATGTTTCCAACAATACGGTTTTATTGTAGTTTGCTCATCTGATCGAAGCCAAAGCCGCCCTTTGCTCAGGGATCTGCAGACAGATCCGGGATGGGCTCCTCCGGCCGAGGCCCAGGGCTCTTTGGGAAAAACCTTTTGATTATAGCGAGGACGGTAGAAGAGGCAGAGATTTGCATTCAGTGTCAAAACATTGTTTCCCAGTTTCCCGTGACGAGACAACGAGGAGAGGCGGGAGCCCATAAAGACGACAGCGCTGCCTCTGATGGGAGCTAAATTGGCGTTTTTCTGTCAGCTCGGGGGGTGGGGTGTTTTTTTTTATTTTACTTTCTTCTCTGTATAATAGGAGGCCTTCAGATCTCAGCACATCCCCGCTGCCTGTGTGTCATCCATCGCTTTTCTCGCGGCCCGGAGCCGGAGACCCGCTGGCGTTTTCCCGACTGCGGGCCCTTCATCTCGGAGCCGAAACATCAAACCGACGGTGACTCACAAACAGGCTAAACTCTGCCAGCTGGTCGCAGAAACAAGAGCGTGAACCGATGCGTGGGGCATGTTTATCAGGCACTGTCGAGTTTCTGCAAAGTCATCCTCTCTGCAGATTTACTGACTGATAGCGGGTTCATTTGTTCTTTGCTCTTTGTTCTCACACCGGATGACACCTCACTTGCTGTGGCTTTATTTTTGGTTCATAGAGACTTTTTCTATCAAAGCAACCTTAAATGTCTGTTGCATGAAATATTACTTAGACATGGTAAAATCAAAATTAAATGGTCTAATTGTTAAATAAATATGTTTAAAAAAATTATACAGTTTAACATGATTGGGCCCCCATTAGGTTTTATGTACTAGGAATTACTTTCATATTTGCATATTGATGTCCTATGGCAACACATTTTAATTTATCAGCAAATTCAATGAAAGGGAAAAATAATATTAAAGTTTACTTACTGCCAAGATAGTCAGTTTTTTTTTATTTGATAAAAATGTTCCGAAATTCTGAATAAAACACAAACTTTTGTTGTGAGACAATGACGCTCACATGGCAAAAGGTCATGTGACCTCGTAAATTGTAAGTCCTTCAAAATAAAAGTCCCTCTAACTGTAAAACATAGATTCTATATCACAGTTTTTTTTGAATAATTAAGGTAAAATCAATGTTGCCATGTGGAAACACTGCGATATAGTGGGTTAATTTAATATATCTACACGTTTATATTCCTTTCCCTGGAAACAAAGCGACTATATGGCACTATATTGGTTTACTGTTCAAAATCATTCACTGTCTTGCAACAAACCGATTGTTTTTCAGAAGTATTTAACTTAAAATTCTGCCCTTTTAAATAATCACAAGAAAACTCTAGATGCTGAACTGGGAAAATGAGGATTTACTTGCAGAATCTGAATTTGTTCTGATGCAGCCAGCAGAGAAAGCGTAAAAAGACAGCTTATATATATATATATATATATATATATATATATATATATATATATATATATATATATATATATATTGAGAACTGTGATAGGTCACAGGCTTAATGAGCATTTTTGGGAGTTCTTGGACCACTTTAATGAGTTTTGGAAAGTGCTTGGATGTTACAGATATTGATTTTCTTTCTTTTTTTTTTTTTTTTAAAGGTTCTGCACTACAGCTTTAATGCAGGATTCAAACTGCAGAAGTTTCTTTCACCAACGCTTCCCATTGTCACAGAAGCAGAGTTCTGGCATGGTGGCGGCAGCGTGACGCTGATCAGGCCTCCAACCTTGGTGCTCACGTCAAAAACTTGTGTAGAGTCAAGTCAATTTTTATTTGAAGAGCTGAAAAATCACAAATGACAGATTCACCTCAATGGGCCTTACAATTCGTACAAAAGCAACACAGCATCCGCCAAACTTAGACCTTCACATTGTACGAGGAAAAAACCTTTGACTGGAAAAAAAACTTTAATCCTCAGGAAGAGAAACAGAGGATTCCTCTTCCATAGAATAGATGATGTGAACAGGATGGAAACAACACATTTAGAACAGTAAAAGTAGAATATGACAGTGAATAGAAGAACATAAATCTTTTGGATTGTGGTGAATGTGGAGGATGAGGAGACAGGATCCATTGAAGCTTCCAGGTTTCACCAGAACTACTAGTACTACTACTACTACTACTACTGAACCAGGATAGTAACAGAACTACTACTACTACTACTACTACTACTCTACCAACAGATGATCCTTCAGTGGCTGCACTGCAGCGTGTTCTGAGAATGAAAAAAAACACAGAAAACATATTTAATGTTGGTACAATAGTAGTACTGCAGCCTGAACCTATACTACTCCTGTACTAGTACTATAGTAGTACTGCAGTCTAAACCTATACTACTACTGTACTAGTACTATAGTAGTACTGCAGCCTGAACCTATACTACTACTGTACTAGTACTATAGTAGTACTGCAGTCTGAACCTATACTACTACTGTAATAGTACTATAGTAATACTGCAGTCTGAACCTGTACTACTACTGTAATAGTACTATAGTAATACTGCAGTCTGAACCTGTACTACTACTGTAATAGTACTATAGTAGTACCACAGAATGTGTAGAATGTTCTAGTCCAGGACCAGAACTAACTAGAAGCTGCAAAAAAGAAAGTTTGAACCTGTTCTTAAATGTAGGAAGATGATTCCACAGGAGAGGAGCCTGATAGTTGCAGGCTCTGCTGCCATTTATATTCTAGAAATACTGGAAACCTCTGATCAGCTGCATTATGGGAGCTCAGTGTTCTGGATGGGTGATATGGAAATATGAGAACCTTAATTAAAGAAATCTTATTATTTATAGAAAAGAACAAGACATGCTAGGCATGTCTGGATATGTTAATGGTTAATTTTTATCAAAATCAGGCACCATGAAATGTGCTAAGCCAGAGCAAGTGGTTCCTGTTTCATCGACCAGTCGCTAAAAATGAATGCGTGGACAAACACGGCTTCGTAAAGGCATCAGAATATCCCGCAGCGTAGAGTGTCGAGGCACCAAGCCTTTTTCCTGATTTCACATGACAAGGCATTCATGTAACGTGTAGCTGTGGAGGAACAAAGCCAATCCTAAATAATGAATGAACAATGTATGTTAACGCCAGTATTTCCAAAAAATAAAACAACTAAAAAACAAATGATCATAGGTTATTTGACATGTCTATTGTTGGGAATGTTCACTATCTACAGTACTACTCGGAAAATTAGAATATTGTGTAAAAGTTGTTTTATTCATGCAATTCAACATAAAAGGTGAAACCAATACATTTTATAGACTCATTACAAGCAAAGTGAGATATTTCAAGCTTTTATTTGTTTTGATTTTGCTCATTAGGACTTGCAGCTTCAGAAAACCTCAAATTCAAAAACTCAGAAAATTAGAATACTGTTAAAAGCTTCAGTATTGAAGGCTCAAAGTGTCACACACTAATCAGGTAAGTAATCCAAAACACCTGCAAAAGGGTCCCGAGCCTTTAAAAAGCCTGTGTCTTTGGTTTAGAAGAATTCACAATCATGGGGAAGACTGCAGATCTGACAGTTGTGCAGAAAACCATCATTGACTCCCTGCACAAGGTGGGTAAGACACAAAAAGTGATCGCAAAAGAAGCTGGATGTTCTCAGAGTGCTGTGTCAAAGCACATTAATGGACAGTTAAGTGGAAGGCAGAAGTGTGGAAGAAAACGGTGTACAAGCCGGAGGGATGACCGCAGCCTGGAGAAGATGGTCAGGAAAGGGCCATTCAAAAGTGTGGGGGAACTTCATAAGGAGTGGACTCAAGCTGGAGTTGCTGCTTCAAGAGAAACGACACGCAGGAGGATGCTGGACATGGGCTTCAAATGTCGTATTCCTGTTGTCAAGCCGCTCCTCACGAGCAAGCAACGCCAGAGGCGCCTTAGCTGGGCTAGAGAAAAGAAAGACTGGACTGTTGCCCAGTGGTCCAAAGTCCTCTTTTCTGATGAGAGCAAGTTTTGCATCTCATTTGGCAACAAAGGTCCCAGAGTCTGGAGGAAGACCGGAGAGGCGCAAAATGGAAGATGCATGAAGTCCAGTGTTAAGTTTCCCCAGGCTGTGATGACTTGGGGATCCATGTCAGCTGCTGGTGTTGGTCCTCTGTGCTTTATCAAGTCCAGCATAAACGCAGCTGTCTACCAGGACATTTTAGAGCACTTCATGCTTGCTTCAGCGGACCAGCTTTATGGGGATGCAGATTTCATCTTCCAGCAGGACTTGGCACCTGCCCACACTGCCAAAAGTACAAAATCCTGGTTCAACAACCATGGGATTACTGTGCTTGATTGGCCCGCAAACTCACCTGACCTGAACCCCATAGAAAATCTGTGGGGCATTGCCAAGAGAAAGCTGAACGGGAAGAGACCAAACAATAAAGAAGAGCTCAAGGCCGCGATTGAAGCATGTTGGTCTTCCATAACACCGGAGATGTGCCACAACCTGGTAGCATCCATGCCGCGCAGGATTAAGGCAGTCATTCGTTCAAAAGGGGCCCCAACCAAGTACTAAGTACAGATGCAACATTTTATTTTCAGAGGCCTGACATTTTTGTATTTAAAATCCCTTTTTTAAATTGATTTCAAGCAATATTCTAATTTTCTGAGTTTTTGAATTTCAGGTTTCTGAAGCTGTAAGTTCTAATGAGCAAAATCAAAACAAATAAAAGCTTGAAATATCTGACTTTGCATTTAATAATACTATAAAATGTATTAGTTTCACCTTTTATGTTAAATTGCCAGAATAAAACAACTTTTACACGATATTCTAATTTTCCGAGTAGTACTGTACATGAACTAGTTCAAAGTTCTGTTCACAAATTTTAAAATTCACAATTTTGAACTAATTCACTAGTTGTTTTTTTTGCTGTGAGCTATTATTTGGCAAAAATATTTTCACAGCTCATAGAAAACCAAAGACACCAATTATTTTATCAGTTTTGATATTGAACCTATGCAGTTTTAATCCTTCTCCAACCAGGGTTTAGTATTGAGGTGACAGCCTCTAAATTCCATCATTTCCTAACACTTTGTTTCATCCATTCAGTCCACACTAGTAACAGCTGCAGAATATTCTCCAAAGCTGCAGCTTAAATGGTGTTTCTGGTAAAATAAAATCAGGACTGTAGTCCTTAAGTTTCAGTCTGGGTCAGTACTGACTTCTCCATCACATTGTGTAAATGCTCATAGCTGTGGTGCTGCCTTCCTCCATGCTCCTGGCTGCTGCTCTCTGTTTTATGACGTTTTTGTTAGTGTGACTGGTATGACAGCTGCTGCCAGATCAGCTGGTTTTCAGCTACATGTTAAGGTCTGTTTATTGGGAGTTTTAGCTGGGTTTTTAACCTGGAAGGATCTAATGGAATCTAATGAGTTCTACTATGAGAGAGCAGCGTTCACAGCCAGAATGAACGATTATCAGGAGAAAAATACAGAACGGGAAGGAGTTCAGGAGCAACACTGGTCCTGTTTAAATAAAACAGACACAAAGCCTTCGCTAGAGGCAAAAAAAAGTTGTGAGATCAACTTTGGGAACTTTTTTTGGCCGGATTCCAGTGACAAAAACGCATGTGTTTGGTGATTCATTTGAGCAAAAAGAGCTGCAATGAGGACACTTATATAACGTGATTTTAGACCTGGGCGGAATCTGAGGCTTTTTCCCTAAAACCTACATCTCGTGCTGTGTCCACTACAAGGAAAAGATCCATTCATCATGCCCCAGAGAGACGACTCACAGTGGTGGCTTCAATTCCAAAAAAGTTTTGAAAAATGAGGTGTATTTGTGTCATGAAGAAAAACCTGGTGAGTAAATGGATGTAGCACCTCATGTGGATGGTTACCTGCAGGCTTCTGATGAGCTGTGGAAGCTGGTGAGTGATGTTTTTGTGTCTTTTAGCATCAATAATGTTCAAACACTGTGTTTTTACCTGCATTTGTCTCCACTAATTATCATTTATGTAAAATATCTTTATATTATGGTATTTGTGAAATATTCAGTGACGCATCATGTTTGACGAGATGAAAAAGTCAAAAAAAATTTAAATATAGTTTTCAGAATGCACATTTTGTGTTCATGTTGGTTTCTTATCATTTAAAAGTCAATTTTTTACCATTTTTTTCCACCTAGAATATAAAACTAGTTGACAGCATGTGTTTTTTAAAGATTTAAAACCTTTTAAAGAAAGTGGTGCTGTGGTACCTGTGAGGTTCAGGCCACAGCTCGTTAAGGAAAACACCTGGTGCTCGTTACCTCGTTAAGTCGTTACACACCTTCAGTGAAAACAGCTACAGTATAACACTTGACACCAAATGACTTTAACATTGTCTCTTATATGTTTTGCTTCATTTGAACATGTGAAACACTTTGTTTAATCATAAGGTTTTTTTTTTAAATATGTTCTATAAAATTAAAAGTTTATTTGTGTTTTTTTTTTGTTTTGTTTTTTGTGGAACAAACACCTGAACCCACAGTGGCTCTTTAGGACCAGGGTTGCCTACTGGTGTAATTAAAAGAATGTTAAATATTTAATCCACCTAATTTGTATGTTACCTCTACATTTTTAGAACGAGAGTTAAACTATGTGGTACCAGGTTTTTTAGGATTACACCACATGACAGATTTAGCATTGTCCCATTTACTTGAATTTTATTATTATAATAAGAAGTACTTGGATCAGTGTCAAATCATGTTTGGTTTTCAAAATACAGTTTTAAGAAGCACACATCAAAATGTACACTATGTCTTCATATTGGTTTCTCATTAAAAAATCATAATTTTTGGTGATTTTTTTTTACACAAAATGTCAAATGGTGTAATCAAAAAAGAATAAATAAAGATAAATTTTAAATATTCAATCTGTAAAATGTTAGGAGACTACCGGGTAACGTGTTTTTATGGATACACCACATTTTAACATTGTCCCACTTCCAAATTGTAGTAGATTGACGCTAATTACACGTTTTTCTCGCATTCAGTGATTCTTCCGCTTGTTTCTACGTCCGTTCTGTGCCTGTATCCGTTCATCCGGTGAATAAAAGTCCAATAATCTCTGACGACTCCTGGGGGAAAAATCTGCCGCTGAAAGCTTCATGTCCACCAGCTGGTCGACGGCGAATCGCGTCTGTTCGCCGTTTGGTGGCGTTCGCCGTGTTTCTCTGTAAAACAGCCGCCTGCTGTGGCCTCAGAATGAGACTCAGGCGCCAGGAAGTGAAAACAAAACCCAGGGAAAGTTGCCTCTGACTGATAAACGATGAGCTGAAACTCAGCGTGTAAAGCTCCTTAAAGCCGACGGCTGCAGCGTCTCTGATAATTCTCTGTACATCCATCACCGTGAAACAACAGCGCTACACGCCGACAGCCCCAGCACCGCTGTTACAGAAAGAAGAAGAAAATACAGTAAGATGAGCAGTCAAAAATCACAACTTCTCTGAATATAAGTTATGGAACGAGCTGCCGATCACAGACGAGAAGAAAAGAATTACGACACTTTCATCTCAGGAAGAAAAATGATCCAAAAAGTTTTTAGGATGCACGAAAAAAAAGGTTAAAACGCATAAATGCCTGTTTTCTGATTTCTCCACCCTGAAATCTATGGACGTTGGCTTTGATGCTCTGAGGAGATTGAAGCGGCTGGACGCCAGGTCGCAGACGTGTTAGAATAACGTTGGGAATGAGAATCAGGACTTCACAGTGGATGAAAACTGACGTTGCAGGATCAACAGGCGTTTATAGATATTATTCGATTGTTGGGAAAGTCACGTTTTTCTCAAATACGGAAAAGTTTCTAACCTAATTTTTTTTTTATATTAATAAGAAATTATGTCAGTATCTTTATATAAAAAAAGGAGCATCTGTCAATCTGTTTGTAGAATCAACCTCAACCTTTGCACATATTTTTGCACACACACACACACACACACACACACACACACACACACACACACACACACATATGGTATATATATATATATATATATATATATATATATATATATATATATATATATATTCCTACTCCTGTCAAATACAAGGGATTTCTTGGTTTTTCCACTTAAAAATGAGTATTTCACCTCAGTTTTTACTTGAATAGGACACAAAAGAAAGTCTTCAACTATAAATTTCCCAGCATGCCCTGCCAGGAGCTTTCTATATCATAGTCATTTGTTGATGTGATTTTTGGTTTTCACTCTGTTTATTTACACATTCCAACGAAACACAAATCAATTATGGCTTTAGACTTTATTTGTGTCTATCTAAGTAAAAACTGAGTGAAATACTAATTTGTAAGTGAAAAAATAATATAAAATTTATATATATATATATATATGCTACTTCTCAGTAACATCAAAAAACTAATTCATGACTAATGACTATTGATATTATGTATTATGACAATCAGAATGAATAAAGTGTAAATGATCATAGACGTACATCATGTGTTATCACATCACCTTGTCGTTCTGATGTGTTAATAAAGATCCTACAAAGTGACTTCAACTCTTTTTTTCAATGAATCAAGACGAGAGGAGACGAGTCAGAGCAGGAATCGACTTTTTTATTTTTACTTTTTTTTTTGGGGGGTTGGAATTGATTCCCCTCATCCCGTCAGGTGGGAAACATCCATCACCGTCTGCCGCCCAGTCGGTGGGAGGAGAACAGCGGGAGGTGTAACGGGTGAATCCACTTATCCTCATTTACTCAGGATGGGAAGATGGTTTAGGCCACATATGTCAAAGTCAAGGGTTTTATACATTTATTATTAGAACTGGCAACTGCAGGTACTTTACATGCACCAACGCACTACATTTCCCACAATTCAACGGTGGCGCTCCTAGCGGAAGGCCGCTTCCTTTCATTATTCATCAGTTTTATTTCGGCTAACTATTTGTTTTCACACCACATGTGACTTTTCCTTTTCCTCATGTCATATAGTATATATTTTTAGGGTTTCAGTCTGTTTAATGGGGATCACTAGACTATATGCGGCCATTTTATGATGCCCTGATGTCCATTTGACTCTGACACCCCTGAATTAGGCTCTAAAGTCTGAGAAGTTCCCTGTAAACATTGTAAACATGAGAGGGAACTTTTTAGACTTATGTTTAAGAGAATAGGTCCTCACAGAGACACTAAGGGTCGACATTCCGCTTTACGGACGCTCCCTAAACGCCTCGTGGTGGTAGTGACTTAGGTAGTGAACCGAATTCATACAACATTTTAAATGTTCTTTCTGTATTAAAATACTGAAAAAAAGTGGTGTGTGATATTGTTCGTCCACTCCAGACGTTCCCTGAGGGTTTTCCTGAATGATCCAGTGTCGAGCCTCAGTATAAATTCACCAACAGCATCATGAGATACCGCTGTAGAGAAGTTAAAAAAAAAACATCACAGGAAAATGATGGAGAGAAATACAGGAGCATTTTACAATAGAACCTGCTGGATAAAGACCTGTAGGAGACAATGATCCTAAACATGAAGCTACATCTACGATGGAATGGTTCAAAACCAAACATACCCAGGTGTTAGAAAAACAAGTCAAAGTCCTGAATGCAGTGGAAAATCTGTAAAAATCTAAAAACTGCTGTTCAAACACTGTCCATATACACATAGCTCATCTGTTTTAGGAGGAAAAACAACATTTCAGTCTCTAGATGTGAAAAACTGATAGAGACAAACCTCAAAAAACTGATTCCACAATATCAAGTAAAATTCCAATTTTCATACTTTATGTTTGAAGCCTTAAATGTGACAAAAGGTCAAAAAAAAGAACCTGTTTAATAATTTATTATTATTTCCCTTCCTACCTGTTTGATTTACCTATTTTAAAAAAAATATATTTTTAAGATCAATCTAATAATCCAACTATTCCACATCTTTTATACTATACCGACATAGTCAACTTTGCTATAAAATCCATTCGTATTTGTCCTGGTTTGGAGAATTTCAATCAGAAATTCAGAGTTTGTCAAGAAATACACAAAAAGTTTTGCAGCTGCAAAATGTGGTTTTCCAAAATATAAAAAAGTAGTATTTCTAAAATAAAAATTCTATAAATTCTACTTGAACTCATGATTGTGTTCCACCTGCTGTTGATTCTTTACAAAAAAAACAACGAATATTTCTTTATGTTTGAAGCCTGAAATGTGATAAAAGCTCAAAAAGTCGTTTTTCTGATTCTGCAGCTTTCAACCTACAAGAAAAGAGCCAAACAAGCTTTTCCCCAGCGTGAATCTGTAAATAAAACTCAAGGACGGAAACGGAAACGAATCTGCTCCGTATGTATTTCATGCTGTTAATCAATGATGTGAAGGTTCCGTGAGTTTTATTCATGAGGCAGAATTAATAAAACACAGTAAAAACTGCGTTCATCGTGGATCAAAATCTGCTGCACTGCTTATTTCTCTAGCTTCAGTTTTTTTAGTCAGAAACTTATTTTAATCGATTCAAATATTAGTTAATTATTAAAACAGTTTAATACTAAAGTGACTGAGTGGTGTGATGAAACACGATGGAAAAATAGAGTATTGAGCAACTCTCAGTGTGATAAGTGTGTAATATAAAGGTTATTGGAAGATTATTAATGTTAATATTAGGGATAAGGTCAAAAATGTCATGTGGTGTAATCATAAAAACCTGGTGCAAAATTTCTGTATTTCTTGTAAAATTACACAAAATTGTGATTTTTTTTGTAAAATAAAATGACACAAATGGACTTCTATGAATGTACCTGTCCTTCTCCATTCATAATAATGTCTTACTGTCAGTTTTAAATAGAATTAAAATCATATGTATGATAATGTAGAAATGAATGCCATATCGTCATAATGATTCAACGTCAAAACTGCATATATGTGGTTTATGTCATTTAAGTTTTACTTTCTCTAAAAGGTTTTAAGAAATAAAAAACACACTTTATTACCTACTTTTTTATTCTAGATGCATTAAATATTCAAAATTGTACATTTGTTTTAGGTTACAGCATTTTCAGTTTCATATCAAATCACCAAAATCGTGATTTTTGTAAAAAAAATAAATGGTACAAAAACTGTTTTACTTTCTCATCTTGTTAAACATTATTTATCGCTGATGCATTTGGGTGAAATTAAAATATTCTACAAATAATATCCAATATATTTTTATTGGAAATTATTTTATTTTAAATTTATTTTTAAACCATAATTAAACCTTAAACTAAAGAACAATCTTGCTTATCCTAGCATTATGGGATGTTTCCCTCCCAGTGTCTCTTGAGTATTAAACAGGATTTTCCTGCGGTTGAAAACACAAACGTTTTCCCCCTGAAATAAATCAATGTCATGAAAAGCAAACAAGAAAAAAAAGAGAATCCAGTGGAAAAACTGTAACGAGAAACGTGTCAGGTGGAATAAAGAGTGAGTGATGACAGCGGCTGGACGTGTGTGTGTGTGTGTGTGTGTGTGTGTGTGTGTGTGTCCATATAAACTGTTCATATGTTAATGTGTGTGTCAGTAATTTAAACACAAGCTGCTCGTCTCTCACAGAGAAAAATGATGTGAGTCATGAGCATGATAAATGAATGTATTATAATATATATATACATATATATATAATAGTATTATTATGTATAGTATGATGAATATATTATATATATTATTACACATAAACATGGAAAGCTACTAGTACAATTATTACACTAGTGACAGTATCGGTGGTGTATATATATATATATATGTAAGTATATATATATATATATATATATATATATATATATATATATATATATATATATATATATATATATATATATATATATATATATTTATATATATATATACACTTAAGCCCTAAATGATTCATCCTCCTGTCAAATACAAGGGTTTTCTTTATTTTTTTTCACTTACAAATTTGTATTTCCTTCAGTTTTTAAAGTGCAAACCAAAAATCACATCAACAAATGACTATGATATAGAAAGCTCCTGGCAGGGCATGCTGGGAAATCTGTCTTTATATATACAAACTTTATAGTTGAGACTTTCTTTGTGTCCTATTTAAGTAAAAACTGAGGTGAAATACTCATTTTTAAGTGAGCTCATGTTAAACTCAACCTGCATAAACCCATCAAATGATGATTTCACTGCACAACAAACTGAATTATTTCTTCCATATACGTATATATTCAACATGAAAAATAAACTAGTGAACCAACATAATTGAATTGTTTCAATTGGTGACGCAGAAATGGACAAAGTTCATTGAAAGTAAATGAAGTTGGAGTTACTCCAAATTATAAATTAATTTGATTCAGTTACACAAATTAAGTTGGTTCATTGTTTGTAAAAACTTTTCCTTCTTTAGTATATCCAACAAGTAAGAGATGTTATAATCCTCATGTCACTGGAAAAAACAGATGAAACCTGAAATGCCAACCTGAAAAAAAAAACAAAAAACGTGTTCGTTCGGTCCTTCATAGTTCAGGTTCAATAAGCATTTATAGATGCTATAGATAGATCAGTGGTCCCCAAACTATGGCCCAAGTATACTGTAGTTTCATGGCGCACATAAAAGTCTTATATTTTGTGGATTGTAGATAAAATAACGAGGATGTGCGTTATGCAGAACATCGTTGTTTTAACAACCTGAAAATGGTAAAGAGACACGCTGATAAAGCACAGTTTAAACTGAAGGAAATCAGCTACACAGCTGAGTTTAAGACATAAGACAGGTGGTACGAGTTGGAGGAAAGACTGGATCAGTGGATCACAGAGCAGAGACTGGATCAGTGGATCACAGAGCAGAGACTGGATCAGTGGATCACAGAGCAGAGACTGGATCAGTGGATCACAGAGCAAAGACTGGATGAGTGGATCACAGAGCAGAGACTAGATCAGTGGATCACAGAGCAGAGACTGGATCAGTGGATCACAGAGCAAAGACTGGATCAGTGGATCACAGAGCACAGACTGCATCAGCGGATCACAGAGCATAGACTGGATCAGTGGATCACAGAGCAGAGACTGGATCAGTGGATCACAGAGCAGAGACTAGATCAGTGGATCATAGAGCAAAGACTGGATCAGTGGATCACAGAGCGAAGACCGGATCAGTGGATCACAGAGCAAAGACTGGATCAGTGGATCACAGAGCAGAGACTGGATCAGTGGATCACAGAGCAAAGACTGGATGAGTGGATCACAGAGCAGAGACTAGATCAGTGGATCACAGAGCAGAGACTGGATCAGTGGATCACAGAGCAAAGACTGGATCAGTGGATCACAGAGCACAGACTGCATCAGCGGATCACAGAGCATAGACTGGATCAGTGGATCACAGAGCAGAGACTGGATCAGCGGATCACAGAGCAGAGACTAGATCAGTGGATCATAGAGCAAAGACTGGATCAGTGGATCACAGAGCGAAGACCGGATCAGTGGATCACAGAGCAAAGACTGGATCAGTGGATCACAGAGCTGCTGTTGGAATAAGAAACAGTTTGATTGATGAAATTACCTGATAAACAGTTTAAACTGAAGGAAATCAGCTACACAGTCGTCTTTTGAGGAAGCTTTAAAACAGCTGAGTTGTTATACAGTGGATGTTTTTGAGTCAATGATCAGAGTTTTTATGCTGCAAACTGCTGCTACGAATATACTTTTGACCTAGAGACTCCTTTAAACTCAACTTTATTTAAAAAACACTTTAGACAGTCTCAGGTGCTATAACATGCAATTGGAAAAAAAGATGGAATAAAAAGCAAATGGAAGTAAAGTAGGAGTTAAATCCTAGATATGTCACTCTCTGTTCACATTAAACATATTTCTGCCTTTTTCGCATACAACCAACATAGCAAAGGTCAAAGGTCAGGCACTTCCTATCTTTAAAATATGCAGAAGAACTTGTCCATGGATTTGTTGCTTCCAGGCTTGTTCGGCTACACTAAAAAAGTCTCTGATTTAAAATAGATGACAGCAAACTGAACAAGATAAAAACAAAAACAATAAATAAATAAGAGCAGTCAATAGAACACTGAATAAAAAAATCATGAAACTATAAATAAGGAATTATCAAACACTGAAACTAGAGCAGAGTCTAATGTGGGGGTTGAAAGCCAACGAGTAAAAATGGGATTTAACATCCAATATATTAAATCAAATTTATTATATTAATATAACTTATGATTAAACAAAGTGATTCACATGTTCAAATGAAGCAAAACATATAATAAAATTTGATTTTATTGTTTTTAATTTGAATAAAATTTTATATATATATATATATATATATATATATATTTATATATATATATATATATATATATATATAAAATATATATATAATATATAAAATATATATATATATATATATATAAAATATATATATATATATATATATATATATATATATATATATATATATATATATATATATGTATATAGCACAAATTGTGATTTTTTGGTAAAAACGGTACAAATTGTGGAAATCTCTTAAAAAAAAGTAAAATCTTTTTTAAAAAGGTAAAAACACATGTTTATATCAACTAGTTTTATCTTCTAGGTGGATTAAATCTTGTTTTTAGTTACACAAATTAACATTTTCCGTTAAAACCTGCACAAGATGTGTTTTTTTGGTAAAAACAAATGGAACAAATAAACTTGACCAGAAACCAACATGAGCAGATGTACATTTTCACAGACCTGATGAATGTTTCTTAAAACTGTATTTTACAAAGTTTTTTGACTTTCTCATCTTACCAAACATGATTTACCACTGACCTGTGTAATATCATGAATTTACTGGTATTATTTGTCTGAAACCCGTGCAGCAGCTCATCATTACGTCCACCCCCCCAGAGCCCGTTCACCATTTCCCTAGTGGAGGTTTTTCTAGTTTTCTTTATTTTCACCTTTGCACCTCTATTTCTGTCCCTTATTCTTTGTACTCGTAGACTCATCTCCTCTGCTTCACGCTTTCCCTTTTTTCACTCTCTGCTCTTCCTACTTTTTATTTCTCATTTTCCAACTCTCTCCTGTGACCCCCCCAGTCTGACCTTTAAGGGGGCGATTACATGAAAATTGTCATTTAGGTTTTTTGAATTCCATCTGCCACCAAACTCTGAACAATAACTTCTATTTTCAGCAAAAAGCACGGAATGCATCAGTCTTTTACAAACTGATTTTACCTGAATACAACCTACAAATAACTGTAATTATAGCAGCCTGGGGGGTAGAAGAGGGCCCTGCAATAATAAACTAAGGAGAAGAGATTTAAAACGAAAAACTGATTTAATTAATAGCACCAGTTGCTATAAACATCTGTGAAAAGACAGTGATTTTTTCACAGAGCAAAAGTCAGAAAATATATAATAAGACTATTTAAGAAATAAATAATCACCAAATAAGTCATTACTGTATTTAACACACACCTAACTATAGGGCGTGGGTTTTATGTATAGAAAAATATAAATAGATATATACAAAAATAGAGTGGGAGCTAAAGTGAGTTTGGTTGTGCTTTATTTAAGTATTGATTAGTGTGTGTATTTAAAAATAGAGCGGGGTAATGTCATCAATCAAACCATCAAAGTCCTCATCCTCTGTTTCTGATTCCAACAGCAGCTAAATCTCCATCAAACATGCCAGCTTCACTTTCTTCACCATCAGAGTCACTTTCCTCTAAATGATGCGTTATAACCTGCTGGAAGTTGCTGCGCTACCGTAGTCCTGGTCTGGATGGAAAAATGGCAAATGTTTTACTGCTTTTAGTCAAATGGTGACCATCGGAACACTTCTCCCTGAGTGGGTCTTTGCTCTGTGATCCACTGATCCAGTCTTTGCTCTGTGATCCATTAATCCAGTCTAGGACACAAAAGAAAGTCTTCCAACTATAAAGTGTATATATATAAAGACAGATTACCAGCATTCCCTGCCAGGAGCTTTCTATATCATAGTCATTTGATGATGTGATTTTTGGTTTTCACTCAGTTTATTTACACATTCTAACGAAACACAAATCAATTATGGATTCAGACTTTCTTTGTGTCTATCTAAGTAAAAACTGAAGTGAAAAAATAAAGAAATCTCTTGTATTTGACAGAGATATGAATCATACACATTTAGTGGTGTTTATTTCTGTTCTGACATGTTTTTTGTTTCTTGTGCTTATTTAGTGAAAGGACAGGAAGGTGAGAACATGGAGAAAAAGTTTGCTTTGTTGCACGTTATAGCGACTTTCAATTCCATTTGCTCTAAAAACAAAAACTACTAAATACATTTATTCAAAATAAACAGCAGCTAGAAACTGCTGCAGCTTCTTTGTGCTGCCGCATCCACCTTGAGGAACATGATATCAGCGTAAGGAAAGTTAATTCTCCAATTTGCTGCAGTACAGTCGTTGCGTGTTGATAAGAGGTGAAGTGTGTGTGTGTGTGTGTGTGTGTGTGTTTGTGTGTGTGTGTGAGGGAGGAGGGTGGAAACACAGCGGTGGGTTTTGTCATCAGCTGTCACAGCACTCCAGTGTTGAACAATAATTAAATTCTGTTTCTCTGTTAAACTGTGTCAAAGATAATTTCCCGTCCATACGTTACAAAATAATGATGAGCAGAGGCTTTGATGTGTGTGTGTGTGTGTGTGTGTGTGTGTGTGTGTGTGTGTTTGCGTGATGCCTGATGCCGTGCAGTGTGCATACGTTAATGCACGACATGCTTGCTAATCATGTATTATACAGCCTCTCTGCCAGAGGGCACACGCCACTTTTAGAGTTTAATTAGTGAAGCTCCAGCGTTGGGTTGTTCATCTCTTCACGGTGTGAAAAATCAGAAAAAAAGGGATGATTCCTTGCTGTTAAAGCAGTGGTGGAAGGGCGCGAAGCTCTGCCAAGGGGGCGCGTTAGACCTCGGGGAACATGTTTTTTTATTTTTATTTTCTTACTGTCCTAGAATAAAGTGTAATTGCACCTCCACTACATTAGGGGGCAGCAGAGTGTGAGCAGGGAGCATACAGCACAGAGTATGAGTATGAAGTGTAGACACCAAGTGACACCATGAAAACATATTTAACAGGGATGAGAAGACAGGCGGAGAGAGACGGAGATAAAGAGACAAACGAAAGTCTCCCAAAGCTAAGACGAGGAAATATGACGAAGCGTCTGTAGCGCTTGGTTCACTGTGAAAGACCGGTGTGTTACTGAGTCTGAAATGTTGGAGACAAAGACATTAAAGACATTACACCACAATCACTGATAAGACCATTTATGTAGTTTTATTTTTCAGTATCATATGGTTTGACATGGTCAGTCAAAACATGTTTAATTAAGGATTTAATTTTATTTTAATTTCAGATGCACTTTAAATCGTATCTGTTAGTTAATAAAGCTATTCTTTGTTGTAAGTTGGTCCATATTTCTTTCTTTTTTATTCTCTTATACGTTAATAAGGACACAGTGTTATGCAGAGGTACTTATAACAATTTATAGACAAATGATTCTATTTATAGTCGCGGAGATGTTTTCTTCTTCGATGGGGGGCGACAGAAAAGAATTGAGAAACACTGGTTTAAAGGTACAGATGTGGGTAGTTTTTGCAGTGATGCAAGATCACAGCAAGATTGCTGCTACCTGATCAGTGGATCATCAACTGTGGCCATAAAACTACAGAAATTTGCAAAATTTACAAAATACTGAAATTTGCCTCTGGCTCACGGCCAAATCTGGTCCAGCTCTTCCTGTTCTGTGGCTGGAGAGCTTGTGTAGATTCACGTGATTTATTGAGAGATGTGATTTATTGAAAAACGTGTAAATGTTGAAGCTTAAATGGAGAAAAGAAAGGTTATTTCTTCTTTTTAAGACTTCACGGTGCATTCAGGCTCACCTCAGTAACTCTGAATACTCTGTTGGTCATGAAGGTCGTTTTCTTTTGTTGAATCTGTCATTATTTTCGCGTTCGTGCAACTGCATAATAATCACGGAGCGACACGAAAACCAGAGATTGTAATCCTTAAGGGTCAGTGATAAGTCATGTTTGACAAGATGAAAGGAAGTAAAAAAAAAATCCAGTTTTAAGACGCATTCATCAGGTCTCTCAAAATCTACATTTTCTGTTCATGTTTGTTTACATTTGTACTGAAAATGTATGTGATTTTACATGAATTGTCAAATTGTGTAACTGGAAAATAATGATAAAATTTAAATATGTATTCCACCCATAATATAAAACTATATATATATATATATATATATATATATATATATAGTGGTTATCAGTGATTATTTTAATAATATAATAATATTTAGAATCTTTATGTAAAGTCATTACAAAATGAAATTTGTTTCTACATTAGCATATGTATATATTTAATTGTACTAAAGTTTATGTTATAATTATTCATACAGTATTATGAGTGGAGAGGTACAGGTACACACACTTAAGCCCAAAATGCTTCATACTCCTGTCAAATACAAGGGATTTCTTGATTTTTTTCACTTAGAAATGTATATTTCACCTCAGTTTTTACTTAAATAGGACACAATGAAACTCTTTCAACTATAAATTGTGTTTATTTAATGAAACACAAATCAATTATGGCTTCAGACTTTCTTTTGTGTCCTATATAAGTAAAAACTGAAGTGAAATGCTAATTTGTAAGTGAAAAAATAAAGAAATCCCTTGTATTTGACAGAGGTATGAATCATTTTAAGTGCACGTTTACAGAATCTTTACTCTGTTCCGTGGCCCAGGAACTGGCTGAGCTGTGGAGTCTCCAGAGCTCCGTTTGGTAAACACTAAACCCTCCATTATCTTTAATTAGAAAATAATCCTCACACCGTCGATTAGCAGCCTCCAATTATAAACGTTCAGGTTTCCTCTCTCCTGTCACCGCCATGTTTCTTTTTCCCTTTCACCGCTTTGTGCGAATCGCATATTCAGGAACGATTGCTCTTCATAGGACGCGGAAAAGAAAAACATAATTACTCTGAACCTATGAAGATATTTATTATCCCACGCATATAAGGCTAATATATAGTTAGCATATCACCGTTGGGTGAAATAAAAGCCTCGACGTGGAGATGCTGATGTCGCTTGTACTGTAACGATAGACATTTTCTTGAATAAACACTCAACAGAACAGCGATGAATTACGTCTGAAACAGGCTGAACTAATTAATGGCAGCAGCGTGTCTCTGTGTGTTTTCCTTTTGGATTCTGTCCCCCCCCCGCAGAGCATCCTCCTCATGTCTCCACCCCACCTCTGTTGTTCTGATTAACACCCCTCGTCTCCCAGCGTGAATTCATGTGATTCAACGTTTTTTATTTTTTATGTTTTAGCTCCAGCTGGATTTGACGTTTCCTTTGGTGCAGCTCTGCAAACCTGATTCTCCCGTTCAGAGTTAAAGGATGTGTATGAGGTTTTCTAAAGTTACAAAGAGACATAAGTGAACTAACCCTCCGCTGGAAAGTGAATAAGCCTATTTCCTAATACATAAAACAGATATACGAAAAAATAATTAATCTATCTATAAAGTATATATTTTTGGATGGATATTTCTATCCATTTTGTTGATTTATTTTCAGATGGATAGGCTAAACATCATTATTATATTATTCTCATTAAAATGTAACACCCTGTGGTTAAAGGGGGCCTAACTCTAAATTAAGCCCAGCTAATATTTGGTATTTTACTCTTATTTCTCTCTGATTGTTTGTTGGATTAACCACAACTTTCAGATATAGTTTGTGTCATTTTTTGTAAAATTTTTCTAATGGATAGTCCAACCATCATTATTCTATTATCTTCATAAGAAGTTAAAGTCCTGTAGGTGTTTTGTGGTGGTGTAGGGGGTAGTGTTCTTGCCTCAAATGCTGCAGAACCATGTTGAGTCCTACCTGGAGCATTTCTTTGCACCTATGCCACAAAATATATTTTACCAAAAAATGTTTGTCTATAGTTCATATTTAGTGGTGTAGGGGGTAGTGTTCTTGCCTCATAAGCATCAGACCCGTGTTGAGTCCTAGCTGAAGCATTTCTTTATATATATAATATATTTTATAAAATAAAAAGTTGAACCCATCCACTTGTGTATCCCACCACTATCCTGCAGCAGCTCTTTAGTTGCAGTGTTCCAGCTCTGGATCACCATGACGATTACATCCCACCATTTTATCACCATTCAAACCTCCAACGTAGTGAAAGTAAGATTCCTGGATCAGCTGCTGCTTTATTCCTCACTAACACAGGCTACTGTGGCCGTAGCCGACCACAAAACTACAAACTTCCTGAGAAAACTTCAACTGCTGCCGCTGAAACAAGACGCGTTCACTGACTCTCAGGAAATCCAGACACTATCGTTTTATGGATGGATGGATGAGTTGTTGTGGATATTAAAACTAAAGATGTATTATCATTCCACCATTTACTACACATACTGTGGTTATCAGAGCAGTGTGTGGAACATGAAAATATGACCATCATCCATCTATCTACTCATATACAGACAGAGCTAATTTACATTTCTAACATCATTCTGACCAATGATGTTTCTGCTGGATCCTCCTCGAGCTCGATGCCTTTCTTTAAATACCGTTGCCATGTTGCTGCTGTATTTCTGACCTGTTACACAACCTCTCCTCCTCCTCCTCCTCCTCTTCAACACAACATAACCTCGTTGATACCTGGGGAGGAGGCTCGTTCCAAAGGTTTCCATCAACTCCGCCAGCATCTAGACTCCAGGGTGGTGGTGGTGGGGTCTTATCTGCATAAGGACCTGCTCTTTATGAAGATGAAGGGCAGGTTAATGTGAAGCTGAACGCTGTCACGCGGCACTCTGCGTGACTCTGTACAGTTTAAGGTCGTGATACTTGCAGTTTTATTGCCGTAGCTTATCTCGGAACAAACAGATGCTAAATATCTATTGTTAGAGTTGGACGTTAGAGTGCGAGTGTATGGACACTGAACCCAGGAAGGAAGTGTAATATAACACCTAATAATGGCTTGTTCATTTAAAACACAACTGCAGAAAGAGACAAGCATATGGAAAGTCCCAATGATTTTCAAGATTTTCCTTCATAAGTCGGTTGGTTGTTTGGCATTTGGCATGACATTTCAGTTGAATATGTCATATAGCAGATGGACACAGTGATATTTGAGAAGTGAAATAAAGTTTGTAGAATCTACAGAAAGTGTGCAGTTATTATTCACACAGAAACAGGCATTTGCATAAATCTGGATGCCCTTGTTTGGTTGATTCAAACACTAATTGATGACACAGCTCAGCTCGTTGAACCTTCACCTTCACACACAGGTGAAGCCAATCAGGACAAAGAGTATTTAAGGAGGCTGATTGCAGCTTGTTCTGTTTGCTGCATCTTCTCTGGAGAAGAGCTGCAACATGGGAGCCTCAAAACAACTGTCAAATGACCTGAAAAACAAAGAATGTTCAGCATCATGGTTCAGGGGGAGGATAAAGGAAGCAGATCAGAGGTTTCAGTCAGTTTCACTGAGGAACATAGTGGGGAAATGGAAGAACCTTCAGCAGCACTTTAAACCAGGCAAAGCTGTATGGGAGAGTAATGAGGGAGAGTCCTTTTCTGATCACATGACACAAACAGAGTCACTAAAGCACATTTAGACGAAGCAGCTTCATGTTGGAATAAGCTGCTGAGGACTGATGAAACTATAGCTGAGTAATGTGGACATGACGTGGGGTGGTACGATGGAGAACAAACCCTGTCCACCACAGTAAATCTGGTTAAAGGTGAAGCTGCATGGATTCCAGTCAGTTTCAGCACGTTCTAGTGAACAAGGTTCAACAAGTATAGACCCTAAACACTGATCAGAGTCTACTAAGTCGTTCATGCAGAGGAACAAGTCCTCAAGTTCTGGAATGAACGTCTCAGTCCCCCAGAACCTGAATATTACTATAAATCTGTGGTGTGATTTAAAGCCACTGTGCATGCTCAGAAATGGGGTCTAGAGGCCCAGGGGATGACATCAAAATCATATATTACTGGGTATTGAATTTTTCAGTAGTTCACATCTGAGCATGAAATTTAGTTTCAGAAATTTTCAGGTCACCTAGGACTGAATGTCCTCAGGACATGCTTGAAAGTGGAAATTATTTGTGTTTCCTCATAACTTTAACTAATGGGAGCATACAAAGGGTGAAAAGTAGTGGTCCGAGCATGGAACCTTGCGGAACTCCATTGTAGACACAGATAGAAGAAATGTGTGCTAGAAAAGCTGTGTTTTAAAAGAAATGAAGGGGGAAAAAAATTCAATCTGTTGATTAAGCAAAGCCCAAAGAAACAAGTTCAGGGCTTTGTCATGAAATCTGCATTTTAAAGACCAACAAATGAAACAAATCCGTTGGAATTAAATAAGCAGCTCGCCCCTGTCAGTGGATAACGCTGTGTCTCCCGGGTTTCTTAAAGTGGATGCTCAGAAAACAGAGGTTTTATGAAGAAGAATAATCCAAAAACACCTGCAACCAGAAACCAGAACCTCATTGGAACCTGTAGGAAGCATCTTGAGGCTTACAGAATTTCTGTAAAACCTATAAACTTCTTTAATATCACTATATGATATATTTACACTTTGTTAGTGGTGTGTGTGTGGAGTGCAAATCCACTATAAAAAAGAAATAAAGTAAAGTAAATAAAATGTAAACACATAGTTCTGGGAGTTAAGGATTTAGATTCAGTGACATTAAGTGTAAGGAGAAGTCTATTCTGTTTGCTAAGGATCCGAAGCTGTTTTCAGGCACCTGTTAAATGAAGTGAGAGTCGACCACATCTCTGCAGGACGTTTTACAGCATAAAACAAAAAAGCAGCTTCACCAGACCCTGAAATTAAGACTCCACAGCAGCAAAAAAAAAAGAAAACACCCTGTCTGTGGTGCCGGTTCAAGTGAGTCCAAAGATGATTTTTTTTAAACCTGTTTAGTTGAATGGGGGCTGTTATTTATGGTTTAGGAGTTCGGGGTCTGGGGGTGAAACTGCTCGCAGGCTGAATGAAAAGGAGTCGCCGCTCTGCCAATCTCTGCCTTTTGTGTGTCCTCGCGTTGACGTCAGCCGTGCTACGAGCGGGGATATGGAGGACACTTAAAGTTTCTCTTTAAGGGGAGAAGTGCTGAAAGCTGCGTCTCAGGAATAAAAGGCCTGAAATTCTTCATCTAGCTTTAAAGCGTGGAAATACATGCTCTGGGTGTGATTAAATACAAGAGAATCCATTATATTGTCTAATATTTCTTTGTATTTGGCAAAATTATTTTGTACAGAGCCGTTTAGAATGCAAGAGACCGATAACAGTGAGTTAGAAATGTGCTTGGAGCAAAGACGTTTTCTGATCTTTCAACCTGCTTCATTGATGGAGTTCCAAACTTATTTGGGCAACAAACGTCCTAATGAATGAGCTCTGCTCTCCATCGGTCCTTCACCAGTAAAATTCACAGCAGTTTTCATCATTTAAGGTTAGAACAAACCCCTGGTACGTCCGACGTAAACAAGAGAAATGAAGGCTGTTCATGTCGTAGCTAGACAAAGAGTTTGGGTGGATTTTCAACATCCGACGTCAATGAAAACCGAAATTAATCCATAAAAAACCCACAGTGACTCTGGTGAAACGAGAATGTTGGTTCCCCCAGACTCTTCATAATGAGGCTTTATGTCTGAACTTAACTCATTTACTAATCATCCTGATATGGAATATGTTTACCACCAATGTCACATGTCAAAATATCTTTGGGATTAAAAAGTATTATTCTGGAAAAACCTTTAGAAATGTGTTCTATGTGGCCCATGTGGTCTATGGTATAACACACATCATTTTCCTTTAACGATAAATGGGTCTTAATGGTCAAATACTGAGTTCATATCAAAACCTCTGAAGCAGTCCTCCCCAAATTGGTTGATTAAAATATCTGGGATCAGCTCTGAGTCATCGGAATACGCAGAGACTTCTATCTCAGTGAGTGGGTGGAGGGCAGATGCACAATTACCGCTAATCACCGGGGGCTCGACAGAAAACGTGACGGAGAAGCCGACTTCGAGTCCGCCGGTTTTTCCATTAAATTAACAGGGGGAAAAAACACTGTCCGGCGCGGCAATTGAGCGACTAATTTGGGTTTAAGCACCAGCGCCGACGTGATTAGTGATGTTTTCCTGCAGCCGCCGCCAGATCAAACCGTGCGGCTTTTTCAGAGGGGGGCATCTCTAGAGCCAATTAGCTCGCTGTCCGCACGATTTAGGCTGAGTGATTCAAACGGGGAATGCCATCCGGAGAAGGGGGAGCATCTCTTCTTTGAGACCTGCTTTGTTAAACCCACAAGCACGTTATCTGCAGCTGTGCTTTAAAACAACAAGCGAAGGAGAAGAGAAAGCCTCAATCCAGCAATTAAGGAAAGACCAAGGAAACAGCTTCAGGGATTTGTCAATAAACCTGCAATTTAAAGACCAACAAATGGCATAAATTTGATGGATTAATGGAATTAAATAAGCAGCTCGGCCTGTCAGTGGGTAATGCTGTGTCCCTAAGGTTTCTTAAAGTTCCTTAACATTGGAACTTATTAGTATTACCTCATAATTTTACCCAATGGTAGCACATCAATAGTGAAAAGTAGTGGTCTGAGCAAAGGACCTTGCGGGACTCCATTTAAAACTTTTGTTCAGATAAAAAAAAACATGTTGGCTTTTAACAGCTGTGTTTTAAAACAAATGAAGGAAAGAAAAAAAAGCTTTAATTCAGCGATTAAGCAAAGCCCAAAGAAATAAGTATAGGGCTTTGTCATAAAATCTGCAATTTAAAGATCAGCAAATGACACATTTGTTGGAATTAAATAGGCAGCTCAGCCTGTCAGTGGGTATTGCTGTGTCTCTAAGGTTTCTTAAAGTGGTACAGTTGTGTATCATTCAGATAAGAGTAGAAATTTGTCTTTTTTTTCATAATTTTACCTAATGGGATCATATAAAGGTATTGGTCCGAGCACAGGAACTTGCGGAACTCCATTTTAAACTTTTGCAGAGACAGAAGAAACATGTGCTTCAACATCCGTGTTTTAAAACAAATTGTTAGGGCACACAGACCTGGACTCAAATGCAGATCCGTTGCAACTCAATGGTTCTTTTATTAGTAGGAGAAAACAGACCGGAAAAAACGAATGTCCAGTGGGTGCTCCCAGTCAGACCTAGGGATCTAACACAAATGAAGAAAAAAGCAATTAAGGAAAGCCCAAGGAAACAAGTTCAAATGTCATGAAACCTTCAATTTAAAGATCAGCAAAATCTGTTGGAATTTAATGAGCATCAGTCAGTAATGCTGTGTCTCCCAGGTGGTGCAGTTGCATATAAAGCGTGAATAGTATTGGTTCGAGCACAGAACCTTGCGGAACTCCATTTGAAAGTGAAAATGACACTAATCTGTGGGAATTCAATAAGCAGCTTGGCCCATCAGTCAGTAATGCTATCTCTCTCAGGTTTTTTAAAGTGGAGCTAAAGGCCAAGGAGATGTCATCAAAATCATCATGTTGTTTGATATTGAATTTCCTAGGAGTTCAAATCTGAGCAATAAAAAAAGTTCCAGAAAGATTGTAGAACATGCTTGAAGTTTTGCTGCTGGTCGACTTCATTTGGCTTCATAGACTACAGTTGTGTATCATTCAGATAACAGTGGAGATTATGGGTTTCCTCATAATTTGATCTAATGGGAGCATACAAAGGGTGAAAAGTAGTGGTCCGAGAGCAGAACCTTGAGGAACTCTATTTTAAACTTTTGCACGGATAGAAGAAACGTCTGCTTTCACAGCTGTGTTCTAAAACAAATGAGGGAAAGAAAAGAAAGTTTCAATCCAGTAATTAAGCAAAGCCCAAAGAAATAAGATCAGGGATTTGTCATGAAATCTGCAATTTAAAGATCAATAAATAACACAAATCCGTTGGAATTAAATAAGCAGCTCGGCCCATCAGTGGGTAATGCTGTGTCTCCCAGGTTTCTTAAAGTGGTACAGTTTTGTACCATTCAGATAAGAGTATAAATTATTAATCTTTTCTCATTAATTTACCTAATGGGAGCATATAAAAGGACCACAGAACCTTGCGGAACTCCATTTTAAACTTTTGCACAGACAGAAGAAACGTCTGCTTTCACATCCGTGTTTTAAAAGAAATGGAGGAAAAAAAAAATCAATCCAGCGATTTATGAAAAGCCCAAGGAAACAAGTTCCAGGCTTTGTCATGAAATCTGCAATTTAAAGATCCGCAAATGACATCTAAAATCTATTGGAATTTAATAAGCAGCTCGGCCCGTCAGCCGGATGCTGTGTGTTTTATTTTTCCTCTGCTGTGTAATTACAGTCGAGCTGTCAGTCACACACAAACACACAATTGGCCCTCTCACTCTCCACCATGATGATATGCACAAAAACAAATCCATTAAAGACCAATTTGTTTGGATAATGAAGTGAAAGCAGATGACGTTTTTGCCAGGACTTTATAATTACGGAGTAAATCTTGGCCTAATGGCTGTAGAATAATGACACTGTCTTCAGATTAGTCCCCTATAAGCGTCGCTTTCATCATGCATGATCTGACAGAAAAATGCAAACTTGATAACGGGATTAGATTAGACAATCCACTAAAAGACTGAACAAACTCAAACAGGCTTTTTTCTCTGAATATTTTCCCTTGATGTCGCTCATCCAGCTCGATGCAGAAACCTGTTGTTTGCAAAGCAAATCACAGCAACTGTGTTGTTCCTGCACGGTGCATGACAATAGCATTCGATGTTTATCCCCTTTAAATAATGCATAATGCATAAATAGACCTCATCTGTTCATAGAGTGAATTTAACATTTACTGCAACATTTTTGAATAGACTCATGGGTCAGTGACAAAACTGTCAAAAAAATTGCTACCAGATAGTTTAACTCTCTTAAATATGTGTTTTTAGGAAATGAAAAACACTTGCTGGTTTATGTTCTTGGTGGATTAAATATTTACCATTTGTGAAATTCATGCAAATACTTTTAAATAACAAGAAATCAACATGAACACAAAATTTACATTTTGAGAGACCTGAATAATGCTTCCTAAAACTGAATTTTCAGATTTTTGACCTTCTCATCTCGCCTAACATTATTTGTCACTTACCCTTATATTTAATTATTTTTTTCATGAAGCTTTATGCAAAACGTGTGGAAACAATTTGACTTTCCGACCTCTCAAGATGCACTATCTTTCCAAAAGTATTTGCTCACACATCCAAATCCCAGTCAAAAATCACAAATCAGAGTCACCTCAATGAGTTTTACACTTCGTATAAAAGCAACACATCATCTGTCTTTAAACCGTCACATCGTAAAAGGAAAAAATCCCTTTAAACAGGAAAATTTTTCAGTGTTGCATAGGTGAAAGAAAGCAGTCACAGAAATATATTTAATACGGGCAAAGAATGACATATCCTGATCAAAGATGACTCCCAGGTTTCGTAACGTGGTGCTAGAGGCCAAGGAGATGTCATCAAATATCACTATATCACTGAATATTAAATTTCTCAGGAGTTCAGACCCGAGCATGAAATTAGGTTCCAGAAAGTTTCACGTCATTCAGGATTTTATGTTTGGAGTTTGCTGCTGGTTGACATCATTTGGCTCCATAGTCAAGTACAGCTGTGTATCATCCAGATAACAATGAGTTTCCTCATATTTTTGACAAATGGGAGCCTATTGAGGGTGAAAAGTAGTGGTCCGAGTACAGAACCTTGTGGAACTCCATTTGAAACTTTTGTACAGATAGAAGACACATCATTAACACATTAAATTGGGAAATGATCTGAGAGATAAAACAGTTTAGTGCAGACCATTTATGTCAAAAAAGATGCTCTAGTCTCTGTAATAAGATTTAATAGTCATTGGTGTGACATTAGAAACGTCCAGAATCCATTTAAGGACGTCCATTTTGAGAAAGCAAAATGGAAAATGATCAATTGAATTTATGATCAGCAACTGTAGACAGCAGCTGATCCGACTCTAATTCAGCCCGTTTCCATTTGTTTCACTTTAGAGAAGAAATAAGGAGACGGAGGATGAAAAGTAGGTTTGCAAACACAACACAGATCATCAATAATATATGCTGCGCTAGCTGGGGGAGTGTTTTAACAATGCAATACAATTAATTCTAAATATGCAGCGACTCGGCAGCAGTCATTCATAGTCATGAAACATGGCACATCAACTAAGACAGTGGTTCCCCAACGGGGGTTCATTCAAGGGCAGCTGCACATTACACGCCGAGGAGGCCCAAATCTGATTTTCAATTTGCTACTGAGTCAATTGGATCTGGATTTTTTTGCCTGTAAGAATTTTCATAAACAGATCTAATCAGTTCTTTGTATCAGAGCTGTTACGAGTAAAAGAAAGTAGTTTTGAATGCTGCTCTTGTTGCACTGTTTCTTATTATACACGAGGCACAACATCTCATCATTCTGGTTTATGATTACTAAACCTATGATATTTAGTTGAGTTGAATACTTACATTATTCCAAAGGTTTTTTTAATGCAATAATCTAAGAAGCTGCTGCTGTCTGTAATTTAAAATCAAAACAGATATATATTTGACTTTTTTTTTTCTAAAAAGCTGTGATATAACATTTGTTTTTACAGTTAGGTGTGAAAAAGAGGCTTTTATTTTGAAGGACATACAATTTATGAGGTCACATGACCAGTCCCTTTTGCTCATGGACATTTGACATGTGAGCATCATTGTTTCACAACCAAAAGTTGTCTTTTGTTCAGAATTTTGGAATTTTTTCACCAAATTAAAAGCCACTATATATATATAAACCATGGAACTAAAGAGCTGCTGCAGGATAGTGGTGGGATACGCAAGTGGATGGGTTGAACTCTTTCATTCAGTAAAATATATTTAGTGTTATAGACACAAATAAATGCTTCAGCTAGGACTGAAACACGGGTTTGCTCCTTATGAGGCAAGAACACTACCCCCTACACCACCACAGAACACCTATAGGTATACATACCTTTGTGTTAATGGGAATTATATGATAATGGTGTTTTGACTATCCTTCTGAAAGATTTCACCAAAAAGAATAGAAATATCCATCCAAAAAAAAACATTATAGCATGAACAACTATATCTAAACGTTGAGATTAAGCCAAAAACATTCTGGGAGATATGAGAGGAACAGATAGATGGTTTTAAATTTATTTTCTTTTTTTATGTTTTTTGTATATGTATTTCTGTATTAGGGCTGCACAATTCTGGAACAAAATGTGAATCCTGATATCTCTTTGGTACAATTATTTTTTAATAAAACATTTTGGGTCATTGTGGAGATTTGTGATACTGTCTTGCAACAGCAGCAGAACATTCTTTGCGATTTACCCCAGACTGTTTATCATCTGGATTAAATCCAAATTACATCCACACCGCTTAATAAAAAACCTTTCTTTTTTTATTTTGGCAGAAGTTTAGTTCTTTTTAATTCTCCTTACCCTTGACTTCACTCATTCAGTATGTTTACACGACATTCAAGAAAATCAAATTATTGTGCTAATCTGAGTATGAAGAAGGATTTTTAAAATGCACGTATGCACCTTAGTCTGATTGAAATTCCCACTGATGCACTATAGTTAAGTAAAGTCATTCTAGTGCAGTGGTTCTCAACCTTTTTCCTCCTCCTGAACCATCTTTTTTACCCTGAAAATGCTTTATATAAAGGCCGTGAGAATCATTTGAAATGTGGGGTAATATAATAGAGAAGTCTGCTGGACCACCAGAAAGATTTTAACAGATTAGTTGTCATTCCATGTATTCGGAGCCTTTTAACATCACTTTTTTTTTTCCACACACTTTGTTCTGACTTCGCTGTCAGAAAAATTCTAATTACATCCATTCATGTTAAAAAGATAAAATCCGAGTAATATACAGTGATGCTGCTATTCACAAAAAAAGCACCAGCTGCTTGGTTAGAAATAAAATAATGTGCTGGGAAACATATTCACACCTGAATGGTGTCTGCTGCCATGTTATACATAAAATAACGTGGATCAAAAATAAGTCTGCTGAAGCAATAATAAATAAATACAATAAAATAAATACAATGGGGAAATTTTTTTTTCCAATGGCGATGATAACAAATCCCGAAAAAAGATGTCAATGTTAAGTCATTTAATTCACTTTGTGACCACTTTTCCGGAGTTTTCCTAGCCGTTAGAAAGGTTTTTATGGATAAAACGTCTAATACTTAAAAATCTAAAATGCAAAGATGAATAATTAATGGGGATTAATGTGGATTTTACATCTATATGAAAAATTGAATGTTTGCTGCAGTACCACTAGTGGCCACTGGGGGAAAAGCAGATGCTTCTGAGGGGGCGGAGCTACCAATCAGCCAATTAAATGGATGGATCTCATGCTTAGCAAAGCACGATTGGCTGCTAACAGGTCACATGGGAACGATGCATCCAAACAAAAATCTTTGCAGACAAGACAATGGATTTTGAATAACATGTCGCGAAGATGCGTTCCCATTGGTTAAGGGAGGAGTCAGTGGCGTTGCTGCCTTTAGGGGCACTTGAAAAAATCCATGAAGAAATGGGAGCATTTGTTTGGGATATTTTTGTACTTTACAATGAGTTTGCATGTGTGCATTGTGCAGCGCTGTGTTTGTTTTATCGAGTGTCTTTGAACTGTTGATGAAATTCGCCAAAATTATAAAAGACGAGTGGGTGACATCTTTAAAACCAACCTTTATTTAAAAAATTCATTTTAAAAATGAAAGGAGCGGCTTCGTTCGCTGCACTGCAGCTCCTGATGAATGCCACGTGTTTAATGGCTTTTCATGTTAATCACTCTGCAGCAAATTTCATGTCATGTTCCCCCTTCCTCTCAGAGCTGATCGTCGTCATCATTAGTCGACAGATTGCCTTTTTCTGCCGTGAGACTAAGACGGCTTCTAGCTCTGTCCTGTCAACAGTTTCACAGGTTTTATTTTACCATTGATGTCTATGGGGGAATAATTATGTTTTGGTCAAATGGGATTTTTTTTGGTTTCAGTTGGTCTTATTCCACAGTTCTGTCTGTTAGCAGGAACAACAGAGACAAAATTAGCCTTTTATTGGATAAAATACTCCTCAGACATAGTAAAAAAGTTTCTTTTGTACTTAAAATGTCCTTAATATACAGTATAAGAAAAAGTTGTAAACATAGTGTCAGGATAGTTTCATGCTTTAAAATTGCTTTTAAATTTTTCTATATTTGCATATTTCTTTTATTTTAGCATGTTGGGGAAAAAAAAAATAACATTAAAATTTTATTATTTGTAAAAAAAATTGGTGAAAATTTTCCAAAATTATAAATGTCCAGGAGCAAAAGGGTCTGGTCATGTGACCTCATAAAATGTCCTTCAAAATAAAAGTCCCCTTTTTCACACCTTTTTCTTTTTTTCTTTCGGGGGAATACTGGCCATGATTATAATTCTAAATGTTGAATTATGAACTGAAGTGAAAGTTTAAATAGTTCATGTAGAAATTAAACATTTTCTCAACACTGACTAAAGCTAATTTGATTGAGATGTAAAAGTCATTCTTACTATATTAGGAAATTAATAATAATTAATTTTTACTTACTTTTAGTGAGTTAGGTTTGACTTGTTGAAAACTTTCCAAAACTCTGAATAAAAGTCAACCTTTGTGAGACAATGATGCTCACAGGTCAAATGTCCATGAGCAAAAGGGACTGGTCATGTGACCTCATAAATTGTATGTCCTTCAAAATAAAAGTCCCCCTTCACACCTAACTGTAAAAAAAAAACATTTTATATCAGAGCTTTTTAGAAAAATGAAGATAAAGTAGATGTAGTATGCAATAGAGGGTTAAAATGAATAAACAATAAATGGCACATTTAATACAAAAATTAATACATTATTATTATTTTATTTTATTATATTTTATTTTTGTACAAAAACAGCTTCATTCCCTCCATAAATTTGCTCATGTTTCTTACACTTTCAGAAATAAAACATCTAAAGAAAAAGAGACCTCATGAATTGTATGTCCTTCAAAATAAAAGAATTAAAAAAAAATTGTACCATAGATTTTTAGAAAAATGAAGATAAAGTAATTGTTGCCATGTGGAAACACTATAAAATGGAGGGTTAAAGGTTCAAGGTCCAAGGTTTTTATTGTCATTACAGCCATATACACAGTATAGTAGTATATAGTGAGACGAGACAGCGTTCCACCGGGAGCAATTGGTGTAAAAAAAAAAAAGAAAAAAGAAGTGCCTAAATACACTGTACGGATTCAAACACACACGTGTCTATACACAAACATACCTGCATACACACTTTATCTTACATAAACGCACACACACACACACTCACTCACGCCCTCATTCTCACCCACCCATACATTATACATACATTATACATACATCCTCACCCACACACTCAATCATATTGTACATGAGTTAAAACACAGTTGTAAACAAAAGTGACTTTTTAGCAGAGCTCTGTGGCTAGTGGTGTGATTTCACAGATTGCACAGACTGTCCTGATAAATATGATATTTCACAGATTGCACAGACTGTCCTAATAAATATGAGGTAGATAGAATCAAATATGATAAAGGAAAGTGCATGAGGCATAAGGTGCGGTGTGCTGGTTGAGCTGGTATGTAGACTACAGTCCAATAGTCCTGGTGCTGTTTAGCAGTCTGACTGCCTGGGGGAAGAAGCTCTTCCCCATCCTGGAGGTGTGGGCAGTGATGCTGCGGAGCCTTCTACCTGATGGTAGCAGCGTGAATAGTCCTTGGGAGGGGTGGGTAGTGTCTTTGATGATGTTTATAGCTTTCTGCAGGCAGCGGGAGCTGTAAATGTCTGAGAGGGGGGGCAGAGAGACTCCGGTGATCTTCTCTGCTGTCCTCACAATCCGCTGCAGGGCCTTGTGGTCTGCAGCAGTGCAGTTGCCATACCATGATGTGATGGCGCCGCTGAGGATGCTCTCAATCGTCCCTCTGTAGAATGTTGTGAGAATGGAGGTTAGGAGATGGGCTTTGCGCAGTCTTCTTAAGACGTACAGACGCTGCTGGGCTTTCTTTGTGATGTGTGTGGTGTTCTTAGTCCATGAGAGGTCGTCTGTTATGTGTACGCCCAGAAACTTTGTGCTCTGGACAATCTGCACGGGGTGATTGTCAATGCACAGTGGGGTGTGTGTGTGTGATGACCGTCTGAAGTCGATCACCAGTTCCTTTGTTTTGACCATGTTGAGGAGCAGGTTATTGTCAGTACACCAGCTGCTGAGTTGTGCCACCTCCTCTCTGTACGGGGCTTTGTTGCCTCCGCTGATCAGGCCCACCACGGTCGTGTCATCAGCAAACTTGATGATGTGGTTTGAGCTGTGCGTTGCCACACAGTCATGGGTGAGGAGTGTGAACAGCGGACTGAGCACGCAGCCCTGGGGAGCTCCTGTGCTCAGTACTGTTGTGCTGGATGTCTTGTTCCCGATCCTGACTGCTTGGGGTCTGCCTACCAGGAAGTCCAGGATCCAGTTCCGGAGTGTTGTGTTGAGTCCAAGTTCACCTAGTTTTGTTATGAGCTGTTGAGGGATGATGGTGTTGAATGCTGAGCTGAAGTCGATGAACAGCATCCTAACATATGTGTCCTTTTGGTCCAGGTGAGAGAGAGCTAGGTAGAGTGCAGTGTTGATGGCGTTGTCTGTGGAGCGGTTGGGGCGATATGCATACTGCATGGGGTCCAGTGTGGCTGGTAGCTGGGACTTGATGTGTCTCATTACTAGCCTTTCAAAGCACTTCATGATGTTGGATGTCAGTGCAACTGGGCGGTAGTCATTGAGACAAGTCACTGAGGGTTTCTTTGGGACGGGGATGATGGCGGTGGTCTTGAAGCAGGTGGGGACGACGGTGGTGGACAGAAAGATGTTGAAGACGTCAGTGAGGACATTGGACAGTTGATCTGCACACTCCCTCAGCACACGACCTGGTATCCCATCAGGCCCAGCAGCTTTAGAATAAAACTGGTTTAACACCTCTGGCAGGGAGTCATTGCCAACACAGGAGTGGGGGGCAGGCCTGTAGTTGGTGATGGCTTGAATGCCTTGCTATAAGCGTCGTGTGTCGTTGGTGTCTGTGAAGTGGCTGTGGATTCTCTGGGCATGAGTGCGCTTTGCTGTTTTGATGGCCCGGGACAGCTGAGCTCTTGCCTTCCTCAGAGCTTCCTCCTCCCCAGCCCTGAAGGCAGTGTCCCTGGCTCTCAGTAGCGCTCTCACCTCTGCAGTCATCCATGGTTTCTGATTGGGGCGTGTAGTGATGGTTTTGGAGACCGACACGTCCTCTGTGCACTTGCTGATGTAGCTGGTCACAGTTGAGGTGTATTCCTCCAGATCAGTGATGCCGTTGTAGGTGGCTGCCTGCTTGAAAATGTCCCAGTCAGTGCACTCAAAGCAGTCCTGAAGTGCCAACATTGCATCCTCAGGCCAGGTCCTTGTCTCCCTTCGACTTGGTCTGATGCGCCTGACGAGTGGCTGATATGCCGGAATTAGCATGACAGTAGAGTGGTCAGAGTGTCCTAGGTGGGGAAGGGGGGCAGCTCGGTAAGCCTCCGTGATGTTGGTGTAAACACAGTCCAGTATATTATTTCCTCTTGTAGGAAAGTCCACATTCTGATGGAATTTTGGTAGGACTTTCTTCAGGTTGGCATGATTAAAGGCGATAATAAACAATGCGTCTGGATGAAGAAGGGTCGGCATCTGACAGTTACGAACTCCGCTAGCGGCGAGCAGAAGTTGGAAACAAGCACCGCATTCCTGCACCATCCGTTGTTAACATATATGCACAGCCCACCTCCCCTGTTTTTACCTGACAGTGTAGCATTCCTGTCGGCTCGGAAGGCTAGCAGCCCTGGTAGCTGGATAGCGGAGTCCGGTATACTGTCGTTGAGCCATGTTTCCACAAACACGAAAACATTACAGTCCCTGTAATTCCTTTGTGAGTCTCGATGTAGTTGAATGTAGTCCAGTTTATTGTCCAGTGAGCAGACGTTCGTTGCAGGATGGAAGGGACGGGTGGCCGGCTAGTGTTAGCTTTCCACCTAGCTCAGATCCCTGCCCTCTTGCCGCGCTTCCGGTTTCTCGCACACCGCTTTCGAGGTCTCCTCTCCCGGCAAGCCAAGTTTGGAGGTCCCGCCGGCTGGTGTGCTGGTTCCCGCAGCAGGCGGAGCTCGCGTAGCAGTCCGATTATGCCCTCTGGGATCGGAGTAAATGCATTTTCTCCAATCTGCAGCAGTTTATTCTTATTATAAACCGTAATTCCATGTTTCCGACACATGTCCCATCGTTTGTGCTAAAAACAAAAAAGTCAATGCCAGGTAGGGCAAACATAATTAAAACAAAACACCAACTTTTGACCCCGGTGTGGCCGCTGCGTGTTAACGCGCCGCCATCTTGGATCTTGGATCCAAGTAAAGTAAAGAAGATTTTGACTTGTCTGAAAACGTAGACAAAGGTGACCACAGAAAAGCAGCATCTTTAATGCTAATAAAATAAATAAAGTTGACATTAATATATAATTCTCATTAGGACTTAAAGTCCTGTAGTTGTTCTGTGGTGGTGTAGGGGGTAGTGTTCTTGCCTCATAAGCAGCAGACCCATGTTTCAATCCTAGCTGAAGCATTTCTTTGTGTCTATGCCACTAAAAATGTTTTACTAAATAAAAAGTTTAACCCATCCACTTGCATAACCCACCACTATCCTGCAGCAGCTCTTTAGTTCCATGGTTTATATGTGTAGTGACTTTTAATTTGGTGAAAAATTTCTAAAATTCTGAATATAAGAGAACCTTTGGTTGTGAGACCAGGATGCTCACAGGTCAAATGTCCATGAGTGGAAAAAGGACTGGTCATGTGACCTTATAAATTGTATGTCCTTCAAAATAAAAGCCCCCTTTTTCACACCTAACTGTAAAAACATGAAGATAAAATAGTCACTATATGGCAACAGTATGCAATTGAGGATCAACATGAATAAACAATAAATGGCACATTTAATACACAAAGAAATACATTTAATTAAATGTTATATTAGTAACTCATTTATTTATTTTTGTACAAACAGCTTTATTCCTTCCATAATTTTGCTCATGTGTTTCTTACACTTTCTGAAATAAAACATCTAAAGAAAACAAAAAAACTTAAAAAAATATGTCCTTCAAAATAAAAGAATTAAAAAAAAAATTATACCATAGATTTTTAGAAAAATGAAGATAAAGTAATTGTTGCCATATGGAAACACTATCAAATGAACTTGTCTGAAACAGAGACAAAGGTGACCAACAAACAGAAAAGCAGCGTCTTTATTGCTAATAAAATAAAAAAAAGTTAGCGGCCGCAGGCAGGAGCAGCGGAACAGAAAAAGGCCCCACGAGGAACCAGGCACAAAAAAATAAATAATGAAATTGATCTCCTCCATAAATCCTCCTTTCAAGTGAGCGGTGGACATGCACCCGGAGCTCTAATCCCCGATTCTCACGCCTGTCCGACCCATCTGGAGTAGGAACTCTGCGGGAGCGGAGCCGCGTGAACGGGCCCCGGTCGAGGTGGAATTCTAATCGCGTTATGGGGGAACGAGCCCGTGGACGCGTCGGCGGTGTGGGGTTCAGGTCGCGGATTCACTGCTGTAATCTGCTTATTTCCGTGAACCCATTTAGCCTCGTCACGCCGCGGTTGGCTCTGTCCTACGTTTCCCAGAATGCCTTCCTGTGGCTCTAAAACATGAAAGTAGAGGCCTTGTTCTTCTTCTGATACTGATAGTGTGATCTGATGGAAACGAAACTGAGAAAAAGTTTTAAGATATAAAAAAAACACACACACACACACATACGTTAGTTTTTTATTATAGGTTAATTCCATATTTAATATAAATGTTTCTATTTCAGTCACATCAGACATTTTTGTGTCAAAAAAATCACATACAATTTTAATTAAAATAATATAATTTTATATATATAATATATAGCCATAGCCATAGTTCATGTCTTGATTCACCATGTGCCAAATATATATTATAATAGCAGATATAGAGTCAGTGATAAGGTTTATATTCTAGGTGGATTAAATAATAAATTTATCATTCTTTTAGGTTACACCATTTAAGTTTTTTTTTTTTTTTTTTTTTTTTTGTATAAGAAAATGACACAAATGGAATCTCCAAGTAATATTGGAGGAAATTCAATGCTAAAATCATGTTCTCTATTCATCTCTATGTAGCTCAAAATCACAAATCAGATTCTCATCAATGGGCTCACATCTCCTTAGCCAATTGGACCCATTTTGTGTGGAAAAAAATAACATAAAACAAATGGTGCAATTAGACTATTAAATGACAAGAAACCAACATGAACACAAAATGTACATTTATAGTGCCCTGATGAATGCTTCTTATAGCTGTATTTTAATTTTTTTTACTTTCTTATCATCCCAAACAATGATTTAAGGGTCAAATATAATCACAGCTGTGTTAGGAAATGATGGAATTTAGAGGCTGTCGCCTCAATACTGCACCCTGGTTGGATGAGGATTAAAAACTGGAGAAAAAGATGAATCTGATGCATAGTTTTAATATTAAAACTGATAAAAATAATCGCTGCATCTGGTTCTCTATGAGATGTGAAAATAATTCACAAATAACAGGGAAGTTTGGGAAGTGAACTTAGTAGAAAATGAACTTTTCCTGCACTGAACAAGTCAAATACATTAAAATCATGTTTTTTTTTACTTCAAAATGCTGAACTATGAACTGAGTTCATTTAAAACATTAGTGAGGTGAATCAAACTTTCCCAACACAGACTGAAGCTGATTCGATTGAGACGTAAAGGTCATTTTTAGACGTTCTGTAAGAGTTTATTTCTCGGCTGTTTGGATTAAATCTGACACGTCGTCGCTGATGGGTGCACTTTTCACTTCATCTTTTCCTCCTGAAAATGAACGAACAAATGTAATCAATGCTGATTAAAACCTGGTTAAAGTTCCTCTTCCTCGTGTCGTTGGTGCATGAAGCCTCAGCAGGAGGAAGAGGAAGAGGAGGCTGTGCTGGTGTCTGCACTGCTGCTGCTTCCTGCTGGGCTGGTGTGGTGGCTCATTTCCTGTGTGTGTGTGTGTGTGTGTGTGTGTGTGTCACACTCTTCCTCACCCCCCCACCGTGACGTCTGCTGCCTTTCTTGGTTAATTATCCTCGGTTTTGTTCATTGTGTCTGTGCGTTATTATAAATATATAAATATTACTCTTTCCCCTTGTTGCGACAGAAATGAGAAAAAAAAAAAGTTCTTTAAACCGATGCTGAACCCTGGAGCCAGGCTGAGGTTCTCTGAGAGTTCACGCCAGCGGCCAGCTTTCATTTCACATTCTGAAAATCACCGTCAGAGACCCTGAAAACGTTGATAGTAAAGCTTATTTTATATTCAGATCTTTTAACTCCTGTAAAAACATGTTTGGTTAATGTTTTTTTTTTTTTGAGTGTAGATTTCAGTTTTGAGGGTCTGAGAATATCCAAGAATTTTTTTTCCCACTAATTTAATGTGAAAATGTCAAAAACCATCATGTTTAACCATAAAAACTTGGTACCACATAGTTTAACTCAAAAAAGTTTAAATAAAATTTAAAAAACACATGATACCAACTGGATTCATATTGCTATCTGAATGGAGGAAATTCAATGCTAAAAACATGTTTAGTGTCAGAAAACCATTTATTATGACCTAATATGATCATGATTTTTGTAAAAACAAATGGTAAAAATGGATTTTTAAATGACAAGAAACCAACATGAACACAAAATGTACATTTTCAAAGACCTGATAAATGCTTCTTAAAACTGTATTTTATGAAATGTTTGACTTTTTCATCTTGACAAACATGATTTATCACTTTAAACACTCAACAACTGGTAGGATCAGCATCAGGTGAACATTAATCCTTCATGTTTCAGGACTCTCTCACCATCAGCTCGTTAAGCATCAGCTCGTTAAACAGCGGCAGCTCGTTAAGCATCAGCTCGTTAACAACCAGGACTTCTGACGTGGGAAGAAGGGTCTTTTATTTGGTGATAATTTACCAAAATTCTGAATAAAAGTCAACCTTTGGTTGTGAGATGATGAGGCTCACATTTCAAATGTCCATGAGTGGAAAAAGGACTGGTCATGTGACCTCATAAATTGTATGTCCTTCAAAATAAAAGCCCCCTTTTCACACATAACTGTAAAATGAAGATAAAGTAGTCGCTATATGGCAACAGTATGCAATTGAGGATCAACATGAATAAACAATAAATGGCACATTTAATACACAAAGAAATACATTTAATTAAATGTTATATTAGTAACTCATTTATTTATTTTTGTACAAACAGCTTCATTCCCTCCATAAATTTGCTCGTGTTTCTTACACTTTCTGATATAAAACATCTACAGAAAAAAGACCTCATAAATTGTATGTCCTTCAAAATAAAAGAAGACATTTTTAAAAAATATCTCAAATATTTAACTTCTGTCTGAAAAGGGTGATCCCATGAACGTTAATCCTTCATGTTTCAGGATTCTTCCAACTCGTCTGATCCTGATTCTCATCATCAGCTCGTTAAGCAGCTGGAGCTCGTTAATAACCAGAATCAGGTTCAGTTATTCTGACATGTTTTAATCTGGCATTTGACGAGATATGAACAGATCTCAGCTCTGGAATCCTGTCACTACAACATCCTGTGTGTTCAGTCTGAGTGTGGAGCTTTAACACAATAAAATAATAATTTTAGATAAATGAACAAACATAGCAAAAGCAAACGGAACACACCTTTACACACACACACACACACACTCGCCCTGATCTTTATTCCACTCACTCCTGTGCATAAACTGGTTGTTTGTCCCTTTAATTGACACTTTGCTCTTTACTGGCTCCTCGTTAGCATCGTATTAGGCCGGCGTCCCCAGGGCAGACAGGAGGAGGGTGACGGGCGGCGTGATGACACCAGTGGTCCCCAACCTACAGCCCACAGGCTGAACAATACCAGAGAGCGTTTAGATTTTTTTTTCATATACCGTATTTTCATGACTATCAGGTGCACATAAAAGTCGTATATTCTCATGGATTGTGTTATGCAGAACATCGTTGTTTTAACAACCTGAAAATGGTAAAGAGACACGCTGATAAAGCACAGTTTAAACTGAAGGAAATCAGCTACACAGCTGAGTTTAAGACATAAGACAGGTGGTACGAGTTGGAGGAAAGACTGGATCAGTGGATCACAGAGCAGAGACTGGATCAGTGGATCACAGAGCAAAGAATAAGTGGGAGAAGCGTTCTGACGGTCACCATTCAACTAAAAGTAGTAAAGCAGCAGAAGAAATGAAAATTGAACATTTCCGTCTTGGTGCTTTCGTTTCGGTGCCACTTCTCCATCCAGACCAGGACTACGGTAGCGCAGCAACTTCCAGCGGATTATAACGCATCATTCAGAGGAAAGTGACTCTGATGGTGATAAAAGTGAAGCTGGCATGTTTGATGGAGATTTAGCTGCTGTTGGAATCAGAAACAGAGGATGAGGACTTTGATGGTTTGATTGATGACATTACCCCGCTCTATTTTTAAATAATAAAATTCTAAATATAAAAGACAACCAATGATGCTCACATGTCAAATGTCCATGAGCAAAAGGGACTGGTCATGTGACCTCATTAATTGTCCTTCAAAATAAAAGTCCCCTTTTCACACCTCACTGTAAAAACATAGAATTTTACACCGTGGCTTTTTAGAAAAATAAAAAAGTAGATGTTGCCATATGGAAACACTATGGAATAGAGGGTTATAATAAATTATAATGCATAAGATATAATTCAATAGTGTTAAATAATATAATTATGTGCATTTACTTCTATTTATGACCTGTGTCATTCATTTATTTATTTTTGTTCAGTCACCTTCATTCCTTTCATAATTTTGGTCTTGTGTTTCTTACACTTTCTGTTATAAAACATCTAAAGAAAAAACTCATCAAATGGCGTCTGTGGTCAAGTTTTTGTGAGTTTTACAAAGGTCCACAATCAATCCTTTAGAATCCCTGCGTTGGCCCTGTGTGTTTTTAGGATTGATTTTAAGGTCCTGCTAATGGTTTATAAATGTCTTGGGGAGTTGGGACCTTCTTGTCTTTCTGAACCCTGGTGGACCCTGAGATCCTCCGGTTCTGGTCTTTAATAATCCCTGAAGCTGGAAAACTAATGTACGGAGCTACTGGTTTAACCAGGCTTATAACTAATATTTTGGACAATTAAAATTTGAATCCTTTTCATCTAGTTATTTCCAGTTTTTTTTAAATCTGATTTCTTGGTCCATGTAACTCTTAGACTTTTTATGTCTTTGTCCTTGTTCTTTGGTCTTTTATGCCCTTATCTAATATCTCCACTGGTTTCTCAGTGGGGGCCGTCTCCGCTGGGGGGGGCTTTTAGCTGTAGTTGGCGTGTGTCAAGCAGGGCTCATTGGGGGGTCTTTGACTGCTCCGTGGGCCCCCCACTGGTCTATAGCTGGGGGGGTGTCTGAGTGGAGGCTCCCTGGTGTGGGTGTGTGTGTTTGTACGTGCTGGGACGGAGGTTGCTTTTCAAATACTAGAAATACTGTAGAAAGTGTGAATTCCTGTATAAAAGTAGATGGATGAAGGTGTTTTTTTCATGTCCCACACACTGCTCTGATAACCACAGTATGTGTAGTAAATGGTGAAATGAAAATAAATCTTTAGTTTTAATATTCACAACAACTTAGATAGTGTCTGGATTTCCTGAGGGTCAGTGAACGTGTCTTGGAGTTTCAGCGTTTAGTTTATAGAAAGAAGAAAAGATGGCAGCATGTTAAGTTTTCTCAGGAAGTTTGTAGTTTTGTGGTTGGCTACGGCCACAGTAGCCTGTGTTAGTGAGGAATAAAGTATCAGGATGGGTTTTAACGTTTTATATGTAAAATATATTTAGTGGCATAGTGATGCGACCGATGTGGCCTCCCAACAAAATGGATCAGGGCAACCAGGTGAAATGGAGACAAGAGGCAGCAGAGTTTGATTATGCCAACACAAGGCAATTTATTCACCGCTATCCACTGTAGCAACACAGTCAATGCTCAGACATCAACAGTATACTCTCTACTACAGGCCCGCCGTAACAGTCAAAATGGCCACTCTTTTAAGCATGCACCTGACACAGCTTAATTGGGTTGAACCATTAAGCGGGGGAAGCCAATATCCCCAATAATTACTAGCCCATTTACCATTAAACAAAACATAACAAAATAGTAAAGAACACAGTAAAAATAGCAAAACACACATTAGAAAAAACATCCCACAACGTATACCCCACACATACATATTTACACTATCCCAGAAATTACAACACACCCCTGTGCAATGTGTAGTGCACCCCCCTAGCGCCACACTCGATAAGTACTGCTTCCGCACAGGAGCAGTGGAGTCGGACCGGGAGGTGAGTGCAGGCGAGTGAGAATGAATGGAGGCGGACGTGTATGTGATTGTGTGTGAATGTATGACCAACCGGAGGCTTAACCAGTAAACGGAGAGAAAACCAGACGCGCAGTGGGTACCGCACTGCACGCTGAGGTGAGTGGTGAAAGTTGTCCGTAATGTGTGGCACGTCGCGATCGCGGTGTCACCACCTGGTTCCCGACCATGTCACTAAGCACTTCACGAATATACACGTAATAATAAACTCAAATCAATGCAATCCGTGCGTGTGGTGAGTAAGATAAGATAAAGATAAGATAAAACTTTATTGATCCCACAACGGGGAAATTTGTGTGTTACTGCAGCGTTACAGATAAAGAGAAGAAAATAAAGCTGAATTCGCAGAATTTGTTGATGATCCGCATACACAGTATGCATTATCAACATAGAATGGAGAGAAAAATGTTAATAAATAGTAAGAAAAAAGTATGCATAAGCAAGGCATATATACATACATACATGCATGTACATACCTACACATACACACATATTTGCATATATATATATATGGACATACATATCCATGCACATACCCACATGTACACATACATAGCTCATGCACACTTAAGGTGCAGGGTGTGTGTGAAGAGAAAAAGTGACCAATGAAAAAGTGACAGAGTGACTACAGTGAGGTTTATGTTTATGTTTATGTTATAAAGTCTTATTGCTGTCGGGATGAATGATCTGCGAAAGCGCTCCTTCTTGCAGCGAGGGTGTTTGAGTCTCTGGCTGAAGGAGCTGCTCAGCGCACCCACTACCCCATGCAGAGGGTGATGGGAGTTGTCCATGATGGATGTCAGCTTTGCCAACATCCTCCTCTCTCCCACCACCACCACCGACTCCAGAGGACATCCCAGTACAGAGCTAGACTTCCGCACCAGTTTGTCGATTTTCCTTCTGTCCCCGTCTGAGCATTCGCCCCCCAGCAGACTACTGCGTAGAATAGGGCGGATGCACAGTCCCTGAGCAATCTGGAGCTGATTCCGTCTGGACCTGCTGCCTTCCTGACCTTTGTCTTCTTTAGCTGACTTCTCACCTGATCAGCTGTGAGGCAGATCTGTGGCTGGTCCGGGGTGGGGGGAAGGGCTGGCTTTGTTGTTGGTGGTAGGTGTAACGGGGTGGGGGGAGGGGCTGGCTTTGTTGTGGGTAGGTGTAAAGGGGGTGTGGTAGGATGGAACGAGGTGTTAGAGTTCTCAATGAAGGATAGACCCAAGTGCAGATCAAAGTGTCTTTATTCTCTTCAGAAGAAAAACAAAAACTCGAAACTAAGGTAGGTTGGGGGGTTCCCAACTATTCCAAAAATCTAACCAGGTTGACAGGCGCAGAAAACTCAAAACCAATTCTAGATACCGGCAAGGTTCAGGCAGGATTTGACAGGCAGGATACACGTGGTACCGACAGACAGGGTTTTCGTGGTGACAGCATCGACGAGCAGTAGAAGCAGAGAACCAGAGACCGAGCAATGGACCATGTGGGACTTAAATACCCAGAGTCCCAGGTGGGGATCATTAGCTGATTGGATGAAGTTCATGCAGTTCTCAGGTGGGGGCGCCAAGTCCACCCCAGGGACCTGACACGAGGAGGAGAGTGCACCTGGCAACAGCACAGCGCCAGAAGAGGGGGAGAGGGGGGGGACAGCACATGGAGGGGGGTTGATGGAAGCTGGGGGGTGGGGGAGGTTGTTGGTCCAGAATCGAATCTATTAAATGTGTGTTTTTGTACCCGAAAGTCCAGTCGCTGGCTCCTGAGCAACACGGAGAGCTGTGGCTCCGCCCTCATGAGCCGGTGAGAAGGGGGGGGGAGTGCTCACCTTCTCACAGGCATAGACACAAAGAAATGCTTCAGCTAGGACTCAAACACGGATCTGCTGCTTTTAAGGCGAGAACACTACCCCCTACACCACCACAGAACACCTACAATGAGAGTAATATTATAATGATGTTTTGACCATCTGTCTAAAAAAAATTCACAAAAAAGAACAGAAAGTAACCTATTAACTAATTATTAATTTCCTGTCCCAAACTGTAGCCTGGTCTCAAATAAAGGCCTGGTCTGTTAAGTGATTGAAATAAACGCCCTGGCTGTTATTTGGTATTTTTATGGTAAAAAGAAGATAAACAAATAAAAAGATTGTATTTTTCTTCTTTTATTTGGACAATAGAAGACAATATGTGATTGATTGTGGGTTGCCATGGAAACCAGCTTGTTCCTTTAGTGCAAAGCATAGTGAAGAACATAAAATGCACATTAATATCAAGACAAGTCAAGTCTTATCTATCCATCTTATCTATCTGGGTGATAATGCAGTCATTCTTCGTAAAATTAATTATAAGAGGCAGCAGCTGATTTGCTTTTGATCTTTTTTTTTTGGGAAACTGAATGAATTTTAGATGCCGCTGCCTTTGAAAGGAAAGTAGAATGCTCCATCTGAGCCACCTCCCGTTCGGTAAAACATCTCCGTCAGTCTCCTGCTGATGCGTGAACTCCTCACTGCATTCACCGACTTTCCTTTTAATCTTCATGCTGGTTCAGGAAAATGGACCAGTAGTTCAGGTCCTCCTTATTAATTCAGCTTGTTTCCCGGCCTTGTCCTCGCGTTAACTTTCATGCAGGAAAACTCTTATTCACGATTACAGCTCCGCCGTTTAACCACCGACCGGTATCTCCCCTCCAAAAGCAGGAGGAAACTGAACGGATGGTTCGACCCTCAGGAAACCAGCAAAACAAGCAAAGAAAACCTTCTAGTGACTCAGACTGGCTCCTTTACCATCACTTTGAATAATGACGGTATAATACAGCTGTTATTAATCAGTGCCTCAACCCTGCAAATCTTTGCATTTATACATCTCCACTTTTGTTAAAAAACTGAGAATCATGGTCAATCGTGGCTGAGATAACAGACGTGATGGACGTGAACGTCCTTTATCAAACTCCTGATAAACAGAGCCAGTGTCTGGACTGACGAGACATCGGCATTGAAAATAAACTTGAAAAAAAGGAAAAGAGGAGTGTGAGGAAAATATTGTATTGACAATGGAAGGCATTGAAATTTTATTTTACTTGTACTAATGCAGGGCCCTGTAGAAAGTGTGTGTTCCTGTATAAAGTAGATGGATGATGAAGGTGATTTTTTCATGTCCCACACTCTGCTCTGATAACCACAGCATGCGTAGTAAATGGTGAAATGATAATAAATCTTTAGTTTTAATATTCACAACAGCTTGTCTATCTATCCATCCATCGATAAAACAAGTGTCTGGGTTTCCTGAGGTCTGTGAACGCATCTTGGTGCTGCAGCAACAAACAAACAAACAAACAAACTCACCTTTGAGTCATTTAATTCAATTCAATTTAACTTTGCCAGCCACATTAAAAACTGTTGTGAGAAAAATAAAGAAAAAATAATGAATGAAAGGCACGATCACGCTGCATCACAGCTGTGGCTGTTAGAAGGGGTTCTGATGAATAAAAAGTCCATGACGTAAAACTCAAGAAACTAAAGATCAGTAATTAACAGGGTTCTAGCTGTGTCCTGTCAACAGGATTCTATTTTATCTATGGGAAAAATTATTTTTGGGTCACATTAGAATTTCTGCTGCAGTACCATAAATATCCACTAGGAAAAAATCAGCTGCTGCTGAGGGGGCGGCAGCTACCATTCAGCCAGTCATTGGTCACATGCTCAGAGAAGCACGATTGGCTGGTAACATGTCACATGGTATTCTTCAGGATTATTTGCAACCTGGCACCTTTTGTTTTAATATTGCTGTTTAAAATGAGTTTTTGGGTCATTTTGGGGATTTATTTTGTTGCAGTACCACTAGTGGCCACTGGGGAAAAATAAGATGCTACTGAAGGGGCGGAGCTACCATGTCACATGAGGTTTTCAGGATAATTGATCATAGATCATACAGAGGAACAAATCACCAATAATTATCATACACCTGGCAACTTTTGTTTTAATACTGTTTAAAATGATTTTTGGGAGGTAATTTTGGGGATTTTTTTTGTTGCAGTACCACTCGTGGCCATTGGGGGAAACTGTGTTATCCTGAGGGTCTGTCAACGCGTCTTGGAGTAAGATGCTGCAGCGGGTGAAAAAAAGCAAAGACTCAGCACTCATGCACTTTTCTAAGGAAGTTTCTACTTTTTTTTTTCCCATTGGCTAAGAGCCTGCGTTTTTGTTGCAGTACCACTAGTGGGCACTGGGGGAAAATGGTGTTATCCTGAGAGGTGGAGCTACATCCATGTTATAATACTATAATAATATCTAATAATTCTTTTAGCAGCCAGACCCAGATGGATTCTCCAGCTTTTCCGACGGCTTCGTCACATCACAAATCACAGTCATAATAAACAGAATTAACGGAGATCAGGAATCTGATCTAATCTGACTCTCATCCTCCGGGCTCATCCGGCTGAGACAGACAGGAGGATTGTGGGAATTGGCCTGCAGGGACGTCAGCTGATAGGAGATAAAAATAGAAATCGACTGGAAGACAAAAGCTGGAAACTGGACGGATCTTTTTTTGTTTTTCCTGAAAGAAATAACAGTTTTTCTTCTACTGTATCCTCAGACAAAGTCGCCTCGTCGTCAGGGGGAATATTTACCACCAGATTATTAAATATTCCCCTGGCCAGACATAGCTCAACAATCAAAGCTTCTCTCCAGGAAATGACCGGATGCTTCAATGCAGAATGACACAAACACACAATCCTACAAACCAGTTAGTTTATAGAATCACTAGCCAATGCCAATGCTAAAACTGTCTTTTTATAATGTCTATTTATTATTATATTATTAAAATCATTGCTGATATCTGGAGACTTGTACAAGAATATGCAGATAACCACTATCAATAACTTGACAAAAATGTCATGTGGTGTAACGCTAATAATTTGGTATCAGATTAAACAGAAAATTAAAAACACATGCTATCAAATAGCTTTATATTCTAGGTGGATTGAATATATAAAATTTATCATTCTCTTTCTTAGTTACACCATTTGGTGCACAAAATTGTAACTTTTGCATTTGACATTTTGTGTAAAAATTCACGCATAATTGTGATTTTTGTGGAAAAGCAATTATACGAATGGGCTTTTAAATGACAAGAAACAAACATAAACACAAAATGTACATTTGTTGCCTGATGAATCCTTCTTAAAACTGTATTTTAACATTTTTTCAACATTCTCATCTTACCAAACATGATTTGTCACTGACCCAGATATTACCGATAACCGTCTCGTAATTAACCCATAAGAACCCATTTCTCCTTAAAGGAAAATTACGTGTTATACCATAGACCAAGTGGGCCACATAGAACACCATTCTTTTTTCAGAAAAATATTTTTTTCCCAAAGATCTGCATTTTGACATTAGTGGTAAACATATATATTAGGATGATTAGTAAATGTCACTTTGGGAATTAATGATAATTAAGTACATAAGTCCTATAATGAAGAGTCTGGGGAACCAAAGGGTTTTTACGGGTTAAAAGATGAACAGGAGATTCTACTGTCATTAAAAAGCTGGAAAAGAGGCTCAACCAATACACTTACACTATATCGCTAAAAGTATTGTTCAAAATCCACCATCCAGTGCCAAATCAAGGTCCATTAAAAACCTGGATGGCAGAGTCCTGACCTCAACCCCATACATAGGACAGCTTTTGACACGTGGCGGGGCCGGAGGCTGAACCCAAATGCACGACTCTTCACGGGTTGATCAAAAGAAAGTCTTTATTACGATTCTGTACAAAAGACTCACTCAACATGAGGTAAACAAAAATCACTCTTGCGAGGAGAACAAAAAATCACTCTTGCGAGGAACAAACAAAAAATCACTCTTACGAGGAAAACGAAAAATCACTCTCACGAGGAACGAACAAAAAAATCACTCTTAACGAGGAACACAGGACTAGGAAAAATAACGAGGAAAAGACCGACAAAACAAGACTGGGAACTTCAGCATGCGAGAACAAAACCTGGTAGTACTTGGAGCTGGGCGCTGGCTCTGACACATGGGATGTGACGAACTGGCACAGGACAAGGGGAGACACAGACAATATATAGGAGAGGTAACAGGGCACAGGTGAAAACAATCAGGGCAGGGGAAGGCAATCACCGTGGCGGGAAACACACAAGGGCAGGAAGCAAAGGTGCCTGACACAAGGGGGAAGAGTCATTTCACAATAAGACAGGAAGTGCAGGGCAAGACAACACGAGTGACAACCTAGCATTTGCGACGAGACATGACAGTACCCCCCCTTCTAGGGACGGCACCAGACGGCCCAGGCTCCTGAGGATGGCGGCGGAAAAAGTCATCTATGAGGCCCGGGTCCTCAATAAATCTGGAGGGTATCCATGAGCGCTCTTCCGGACCGTAGCCCTCCCAGTCAACCAGGAACTGGCGTCCTCTGCCTCTGTTCCGGACTGCCAGTAGCTGCTTGACTGTGTACACTGGACCGCCGTCAATCATTCGGGGGGGTGGTGGGGGCTTGGCAGGAGGGACCATGGGGCTGTCCTTGACCGGTTTAAGTCTCCCCACATGGAAAGTGGGATGGACCCTGAGGGATCTGGGGAGACGAAGACGAACAGCAGCAGGGTTAATCATTTTTACCACAGGGAAAGGACCAACAAACCTGGGAGCCAGCTTCCTGGATTCTACGTGGAGGGGCAGATCCCTGGTGGATAGCCAGACTTTCTGGCCAGGCTTGTAGACGGGCGCTGGGCAGCGCCTCCGGTCAGCAGCCCTCTTCATCCGGGCCGAGGTTCGCAGGAGGGCCCTGCAGGCTGCTGCCCAGACCCGCCGGCAACGACGAACTAGGGCATGCGCCGACGGCACCGCTACCTCCTTCTCTGTGTCAGGGAACAGAGGAGGTTGGTAGCCATAGGCGCCTTGGAATGGTGTCAGACCGGTGGCTGCGGTGGGGAGGGAGTTGTGGGCATACTCGACCCAAGCCAGGTGCTTACTCCAGGTTGATGGGTTCTGGGAGATGAGGCAGCGGAGGCAAGTCTCCAGTTCCTGGTTGAGGCGTTCAGTCTGTCCATTGGACTCGGGGTGGTACCCTGACGTGAGGCTAACTGTGGCCCCAATCAGCGCACAGAACTCAGACCAGAAACGTGATACAAACTGTGGGCCCCGGTCGGACACTATGTCTCTAGGGAGGCCATGTAGGCGAAAAACATGAGTTAGCATTATCTCAGCCGTCTCCTTGGCTGACGGCAACTTAGGCAAGGCAATGAAATGCACCATCTTGGAAAAACGGTCCACCACTGTCAATACAGTGGTGTTACCTTCAGATAAGGGAAGTCCCGTAACAAAGTCCAGTGAGATGTCCGACCAGGGCCGACTGGGAACTGGGAGGGGATGGAGCAATCCCATCTGAGGTCTCGAGGATGACTTGTTTTGGGCGCAGACTCGACAGGCCTCCACATACTCCCGGACATCCTGTTCCATGGCAGGCCACCAGAAGCGTTGCCTGACGACAAACATAGTACGGCTCACCCCTGGGTGGCAGGTAAGCAGGGAGGTGTGAGCCCAATGAATCACCTGAGGTCGCAGGGGCGCTGGGACAAACAGCCGATTGGCTGGGCAACCACTAGGTGGCGGGCTCTCACCATTGGCCTGCTTCACCTCAGCTTCTATCTGCCAATTCACCGCTCCTACCACACGTTTCAGTGGCAGGATGGGCTCGGGGACCTTGGCAACAGACTCGGGGTCATAAAGGCGAGAGAGGGCGTCTGGCTTGGTGTTCTTGGACCCCGGCCTGTAGGACAAGACAAAATCAAAACGGTTAAAAAACAATGTCCATGTAGCTTGACGTGCGTTTAGGCGTTTAGCCTTCCTAATATACTCTAAATTCTTGTGGTCCGTCCAGACGAGGAATGGTTGTTGAGCTCCCTCCAGCCAATGTCGCCACTCCTCCAGGGCCACCTTCACCGCCAGTAGCTCCCGATTCCCGACGTCGTAGTTGCGCTCCGCTGATGAGAGCCGCCTGGAAAGATAGGCGCAGGGGTGCATCTTCTGGTCCTTCTCTGACCGCTGCGATAAAACAGCCCCCACTCCTTCACTGGAGGCATCCACCTCCACCACAAACTGACGATTTGGGTCAGGCATTGTGAGAATGGGTGCTGTCGTGAACATGGCAATCAACCTCCTGAATGCCTGGTCGGCCTCAGGGGACCACTGGAAGGGTGTCAGAGGAGATGTTAATGCATGGAGTGGTGCCGCTATTGCGCTGAAGTTTCTGATGAACCGCCTATAGAAGTTAGCAAACCCCAGAAATTGCTGAACCTTCTTGCGGCTATCAGGAGTTGGCCATTGAGCCACAGCGCTAACTTTAGCCGGGTCCATCCGTATCTGTCCCGAGGCTACAATAAAGCCAAGGAACGATACTGTATCGGCATGAAAATCACATTTCTCTACTTTAACATATAGCTGGTTCTCCAGCAGGCGCTGGAGAACCAGTCTGACATGATGGACATGAGTATGCTGATCAGGGGAAAAGATCAAAATGTCGTCCAAGTACACAAACACAAACAAGTTCAGAAAATCACGGAGGACATCATTAATAAAAGCCTGAAATACTGCAGGGGCGTTGGCAAGTCCAAATGGCATGACTAGATATTCATAGTGCCCTGATGGTGTGTTAAAACCAGTCTTCCACTCATCCCCCTCTCTGATCCGAACCAGGTGGTAGGCGTTCCTTAAGTCTAGCTTCGTGAAAACCTTCGCTGACTGGAGCTGTTCAAAGGCGGAGGCCATAAGGGGCAGAGGGTAGCGGTTCTTAACCGTAATGGCATTAAGGGGGCTATAGTCTATGCAGGGACGGAGGGAGCCGTCTTTCTTTCCCACGAAAAAGAAACCGGCTCCCGCAGGAGACGACGAGGGACGAATAAGGCCAGCCTTGAGTGAGCTGTCAATGTATTCTTTCATGGCCTTTTTCTCAGGGCCCGAAATGGCATAAAGTCTCCCCTTAGGAATTGGAGCCCCTGGAATCAAGTCAATGGCGCAGTCATACGGTCTGTGGGGAGGCAAGGACGCAGCCTTGCTTTTGCTGAATACCTCCCCCAAGTCATGGTAATCCACGGGTACCGTTGCTAGGTCTGGTTCTTCCCCTGGAGATGGGTCTGCCCCTCTAGTATCGACTTGACCTATTGCCAGTCTCTGACCCACGGCTAAACAGCTGTCTAAACAATTCTCTCCCCAGGCCGTGATGATTCCGGTCTCCCACTTAACATGGGGGTTATGCCTAGACAGCCATGGGTATCCGAGAACCATCGGATGCCGAGCAGCGTTAAAAAGGTGGAACGACATCTGTTCATGGTGGTCACCAACCTGGACATGGAGCGGTTCAGTCCTATGGGTTATCCTAAAAATAAAATGGCCATCAAGAGCGGTGGCTTCCAGAGGCTGGGATAACAATTCTGTCTTAACTTGCCACTTGCGGGCCAAACCCCAGTCTAACAAGCTTTCGTCGGCCCCTGAATCAATTAAGGCCCCTACTGAAAATGAGCAACCCGTCAGGATTACCTGGACAGCAGTTAGTGCGCGAGGGGGGTTCTCTGGCGTAGACCGCTGACGCCCCCGAGTATCTCCCCTCCCTGCTGGGCGCCCACCTTTCACTGGACATGCCGCCAGCAGATGTCCAGTCTCTCCACAGTAAAAACACCTGCCCTCCAGTAACCGGCGCCGTCGCTCCTCTCTGGACAGCCTTGCCCGCCCCAACTGCATCGGCTCCTCCCTGGGCTCTGGGGGTGCTGCAGCCTGTGGAGAAGAAAGAGACAGCGTGGCGGGTTGAGCAGCTAACCGGTGGTGAGAAGGCGTCGCGGTCTCCCTCTCCCAGTCCCTCAGCCGATTGCCCGTCCGGATGGCTAGGGCGATGAGGGAGTCCAGGTCTGCGGGTAAGTCCAGGGGGATGAGTAGGCTCCGGACGGAGGCAGCAAGCCCCGTCAAAAACGTGTCCCGTAGGGCCGCTTCGTTCCACTCGCTGTCAGCAGCGATGGTGCGAAAGCGGATGGCGTAGTCGGCCACCGTGCGACTGCCTTGCTTTATCGTGCTGAGCTCTCTTGCCGCCTCCCTCCCTGGTACTGCGCGATCGAAGACCTTCCGCAACGAGTCTTTAAAAGAGACTATGGAGGAGCAAATGGACGCTCCTCGAGCCCACTCTGCGGTCGCCCATGCCGCCGCTCGTCCCGTAAGGTGGGAAATCATAAAAGCCACCTTGGCTGAGTCTGTCGGGAAAGCTGAGCGCTGGAGTTCATAGTGTAGCTCACATTGCACAATGAAAGATTTGCAGTCTTCACCTTCTCCGGAGAACTTCTCTGGCGGGGCTAACCGGAGCGAGGCTGAAGGTGATCCAGGTGAAGCCGGAGTAGCAGAAGCGGTCGGGGGTGGAGAAGGTTCAGGCTGTGATCGAGGAAGGGCCTGCTTAATCTGCAGGGCTAACTCCCTCATCTCCGTGGTCATAGCCGCCTTAAAACTGTCCTGGCTGTTGGCCAACCCTTGCAACCCTCGGGCAAGGGATGTCAGGTGTTCCTCCTGCCTTGTCAGTCGGGCTTCCTGGGAGTGGACCGCTGCGGTCAGCTGGTTGGAGTCGGCTGGGTTCATGGCTGGCCAGTTCGTACTGACACGTGGCGGGGCCGGAGGCTGAACCCAAATGCACGACTCTTCACGGGTTGATCAAAAGAAAAAGTCTTTATTACGATTCTGTACAAAAGACTCACTCAACATGAGGTAAACAAAAATCACTCTTGCGAGGAGAACAAAAAATCACTCTTGCGAGGAACAAACAAAAAATCACTCTAACGAGGAAAAACAAAAAATCACTCTTACGAGGAACAAACAAAAAATCACTCTTACGAGGAAAACGAAAAATCACTCTCACGAGGAACGAACAAAAAATCACTCTTAACGAGGAACACAGGACTAGGAAAAATAACGAGGAAAAGACCGACAAAACAAGACTGGGAACTTCAGCATGCGAGAACAAAACCTGGTAGTACTTGGAGCTGGGCGCTGGCTCTGACACATGGGACGTGACGAACTGGCACAGGACAAGGGGAGACACAGACAATATATAGGAGAGGTAACAGGGCACAGGTGAAAACAATCAGGGCAGGGGAAGGCAATCACCGTGGCGGGAAACACACAAGGGCAGGAAGCAAAGGTGCCTGACACAAGGGGGAAGAGTCATTTCACAATAAGACAGGAAGTGCAGGGCAAGACAACACGAGTGACAACCTAGCATTTGCGACGAGACATGACAGCTTTGGGTTGAATTAGATGCACATCTGGAAGAATGGTTGAAAGATGATCATGAACACACTCCTAATCATTGTGAACAGCCTTCACAGATGAGTTGATTTCACAATTTATAGAAAACTCATGGTCAGGTGAGGTTTTGGCAGTATAGAGTATAAATCAGTATATAATATGTTAAACAGCTCCGGTCAAGATTTGCCCCTCAATACCCCACAATAAGCAAATATCAAAAAATGCCTTCTTCCATGTTAAACTAACAAAAGCTGCTCCCCCCCGAAGAGAAGAGGAAATGCATTTCTGCTAAAAAAAAATAATCATCACTTAGAGCCGGATGTTTTCCCCCGACATCACAACTCATTCTGCAGCAGCTGCTGAGAAGCACTCGAGCTGAAAGTTAAAAAAAAAAAAAAAAAGCACTCAACACTAATGTTTAAACATGTAAATTTAGTAGAAGCTGAATTCCTGCTGTGCTGGTCAGAGTGAACTGGCTGGACGAGGTAAAAAAAAAGGGCTCTAGATGTTTTTATCAGAAAAAAATAAAAAAGAAGAAGAAGAAGCCATACAAAGCACAACAAAGGGCTGGCCGCCCTGTGGAGCTTTTCTCTCATCTGATTGCTGAGTTCTTCAGAACCTGCAGAAAGTTTGTGAGAAATCATTGTTGCTTTCAATTCCAACACAATCCCTGAGGGGCCAGGCACACACACACACATGGGGGGGACTCTCAACAAAAAAAAAAAAAAAAAAAACAAGAACGAGAAAAAGCAGATCAATTCACTGGAATGAAGGAGTCCTCCATTCACGACCCAGATGTGGACAAAAGCCCGGAGTTTGCAATAAAAATGACTCATAGGTGTAGGTCAGGAGAGGAATCTGATCGATCCACTTGCCTATTCGTCTGTTTTTTAAATCAGACATTCTAACAGAGAGAAACACATGATGAAGATGAAATTATGCAAATTTTGATTGTGGACTATAGTGATGATGTGGATTGATGTTAGTTCAGTGGAATCGTCTTCCAGTCTCAGTCTGGGGGACAGACACCCTTCCTATATTTAAGAACAGGTAAAAACGTTCCTGTTGAAGAAGCGTATAGTTAGGGCCCTGGCTGGCCTAGTCATAGTGATGCTGCGATAGGTTTTCTGTGTTTTCTCATCCACAGAGCATGCTGCAGTGCAGCCACTGAGGGATCTACGGATGTTGGAGGGTCTGATGCTGTCCTGGTGATTGACCAATAAGAACCCATTTATCCTTTAAGGAAAATTACATGGGTTATACCATAGACCAAGTGGACCACATTTTTCACACTTAGGTTTTTTTCAGAATAATATTTTTTTTCCCAAAGATCTGTATTTTGACATTGGTGGTAAACATATTCCATATTAAGATGATTAGTAAATGTCACTTTGGGACCTAATGATAATTAAGTTCATAAAGTCCTATAATGAAGAGTCTGGGGAACCAAAGGGTTTTTATGGGTTAAAAGATGAACATGAGATGCTACTGTCATTAAAAAGCTGGAAAAGAGGCTCAACCAATACACTCACACTATATCGCTAAAAGTATTGTTCAAAATCCACCATCCAGTGCACAAATCAAGGTCCATTAAAAACCTGGATGACAGAGTCCTGACCTCAACCCCATACATGGGACAGCTTTGGGTTGAATTAGCGTTAAAGTGACCTAAACAAACACTCTAGACAGGGCATGGCTCTGTGGCTAGTGGTGTGATTGCACAGACTGTCCTAATAAATATGAGGTAGATATGAGGTAGCAGCAAGAAAGTGCACGTGGCATAAGGTGCGGCGTGCTGGTTGGACTGGTATGTAGACTACAGTCCAATAGTCCTGGTGCTGTTTAGCAGTCTGACTGCCTGGGGGAAGAAGCTCTTCCCCACCCTGGAGGTGCGGGCAGTGATGCTGCGGAGCCTTCTACCTGATGGTAGCAGCGTGAATAGTCCTTGGGAGGGGTGGGTAGTGTCTTTGATGATGTTTATAGCTTTCTGCAGGCAGCGGGAGCTGTAAAATTCTGAGAGGGGGGGCAGAGAGACTCCGGTGATCTTCTCGGCTGTCCTCACAATCCGCTGCAGGGCCTTGCGGTCTGCAGCAGTGCAGTTGCCATACCATGATGTGATGGCGCCGCTGAGGATGCTCTCAATCGTCCCTCTGTAGAATGTTGTGAGGATGGAGGTTGGGAGATGGGCTTTGCGCAGTCTTCTTAAGACGTACAGACGCTGCTGGGCTTTCTTTGTGATATGTGTGGTGTTCTTAGTCCATGAGAGGTCGTCTGTTATGTGTACGCCCAGAAACTTTGTGTTCTGGACAATCTGCACGGGGAGGTTGTCAATGCACAGTGGGGTGTGTGTGTGCAAAGACCGTCTGAAGTCGATAACCAGTTTCTTTGTTTTGTCCACATTGAGGAGCAGGATGGTATCAGATAGAGTCCTACTCAACAAAATTCATCTTTCTCCTTTGGTTGACATTTCTTGTAGAGAAAAAGAACGAAATTGTGATTTTTGGCACAAATTGACTTTTAAAAGACAAGAAACCAAAGTGTTCTTGATGAATGGTGGTCCCACCAGATCCTGGCTGGTGTTCTGACCCCCCCAATAAAACTAAACTGGTTCAGAGTAAAAATCCTGCTGTCTGATCAGCATCTTGATACCAGGTGGGAGGGATTATCTCAGATAAGGAGAATTTAAGACACATTTCTTGACATCTTTGACCAAGATACATTATGTCTCTAAAAGATGCTGATTTGGTCCATACATTTGTTATTTTCAGGCTGGATTACTCTCTGTCTTTAATTCTTTATTGTCAGGCTGCACCAGAAAGTCTCTGGGGATTCTCCATCTGATCCAGAATATCACCAGGCACTAGAAGAAGGGATCATCTCTCATGTATTACCCTCTCTGCACTGGCTTCCTGTCAAATCAAGAATAGTTATTGAGGAGCAGCTTCACTGAGTAACATAAGTTGATATTAGTCTGACATTTCAGACATTACGTGGGAATCAGATAAACCTGAATATGAACCATTGGTTTGGAGGGTTTATTTTTACCCCCCCCCCCCCCCCGGGGCTGTGACCTCACCTCTAAAAAAACAATTACCAGAATCTCATTGTGGCTGAGAATGGAAGCCATTACCTCGCTCCCATGTGACCCCCCACACACATCCAACACAACGTGATTGGCTCGCTGGAAACGGCATTTGGTGGCTGTTCAGAGGACGCGGCTGACGGCCAAGGCGTTTCACCGCCCCCCCCGTTCAGCCCCCAGCACGGCGGGGGTGAGGATGTCCTCGTCCTCCGAGGTCCTTCCTCTGCAGAAAGAGCCCAGAGTGTTTTCATGTCTGTGCCAGGCAGCTTCGTCCCAGAATATCGATGCCAGGCTGTTATGTAAATGACGTTACACCATCTGCATCTCCAGTTATAAAAATCTTTTATTGGGAAGAAAGCTACAACTCTTAAAAAAACAAAAAGACTATATCTTGCTTCATCGTTTCCAAGAACAAAACCTCATGTTGATTTGTTAATGCAAACGAATACACAAGCATTCTCAATGGTTTCTATTTAATGCAACAAACAATACAATTAAAAAAAATACTAAAAATTCCAGTGGAGTAAGATCCCCTGAAGCAGCATGAACCAAATTAGCGATAGCATGCTGGATCTTGATGCTGAAAGTTTTCTCCTCTGGAAAGTGATTGGTACAAACTTTCACAGCAATCCATCCATAAAATGTGCCAAATCCTTAAGATTAATTTTCTGAAGTGAAATGAAGTATGGAACATTTATTTCAGACTTTTGACTTTAATTTTCATTTTTGAGGAAATTGGTGTTTTTTTATCAACCTGTGGGGGTACCACTGGGTGTCTAAAGCAGAGTGTTGTGACTGATATTAATATACAGGGGTGGTCTTAACCTGGTGCCCTGGCCAGACTCCATCCAACCACCCAACACTATATAATCTATAATAACAAATATTAGTCCTGTCAATCGATTCAAAGAGTTAATCATGAATATTGACATGAATGTCCTAGTTACAATTAATTCCACATTTTTTTCCGTTAAAATTATCAGTTAAGTTGGATAACAGTTGTTTGCTTTGTGCAAATGTTTGTTTATTGCAAACCACGACATATTGTGTTACAGCCATACAACACATACTGTTGTGGAGTAACATTAGTAATAGCAGCAGTAACAGTAACAGCTGTGGTAACAGTAGAGACAGCAGTAGTATTAGCAGCAGTAACAGCAGAGTAAAAGTAATAGTAACAGCAGCGGTAAAAAATAATAGCATTAGTAACAGCAGTAACAGTAACACAGCAGGAACATTAGTAGCAGTAACAGCAGCAGTAACAGCCGTGACATTGGAAACAGTAACCGCAGTAGTAACAGATGTAAAAATTGGTAACAGTAACAGTCTTAGTAACTGCAGTAACAGTAACAGCAGTAACAGTAACATCAGTAACATTAATAACAACAGCAATAGCAGTAACATTAGTAGCAGCAGTAGTAACAGTCACAGCAGCAGTAACATTAGTAACAGCAGTAACATTAGTAGCAGCAGTAGTAACAGTCACAGCAGCAGTAACATTAGTAGCAGCAGTAACATTAGTAGCAGCAGTAGTAACAGTCACAGCAGCAGTAGTAACAGTCACAGCAGCAGTAACATTAGTAGCAGCAGTAACATTAGTAGCAGCAGTAGTAACAGTCACAGCAGCAGTAACATTAGTAACAGCAGTAACATTAGTAACAGCAGTAACATTAGTAGCAGCAGTAGTAACAGTCACAGCAGCAGTAACATTAGTAACAGCAGTAACATTAGTAGCAGCAGTAGTAACAGTCACAGCAGCAGTAACAACCATAACATTGTAAACAGCAACCGCAGTAGTAACAGCAGTAACATAATTAAACAGCACCATTAACAGTAACATTAGTAACAGCAGAAACATTAGTAGCAGTAACAGTAACAGTCAGTAACACCCGTAACATTGGAAACGGTAGTAGTAGCAGCAGTAAGCTAGCAAACACTGCAGATTTTCCAGTTTCGCAGTGACGAACAACTGAAAACTTTTGCCCCAGAGTGTGAGCTCATAACCTCCAATTTCACGTTTGAAATTACAATGACATCAGCTCAAAGTGAACTCGTTTATTCACACAGGCGTTTGCGTCCTCGCATCAATCTGACGTGACAGCCTAATTTAGGCTCCCCTCGCCGTGTTTGCAGCGTTTGTGATTGACTCTCCTGGGGGAAAAAAGGGACGATTTCCTCCTCGGCGGCCTCACGCTGGAGAGACCTCGTCTGAAGCGCGGCTGCTTTGCGGCCTTCCACACGCCTGTTGTGTATTTTTTTTTTTTTTTAACTGTGTTCGATTCAATCTCGGGCCGCCACCGTTTAAGTTATTGTTCTCCTGCACAGACTCACAGTGACAGGGGCTGCCCTGTTTTGATTGCAGCTCAGCAATTTGTTCTGATGGTGGTGGAGATGGTGGTGGGGGGTTGGTAAACGGGGGAAGAAACCATACCGCTGCTTTGGAAAGGTCTGGTTTATGTGACAGCACCAACGCACTCTAAGCAGATTTTCATGTAAGCACCAACTTTGCCTGAGCCTGACACTAAGAACTGCTCTGAGCTTAATTCATTCCCTTTTTTCCCTCTGCAGGAGTGACAAAATTATTCCATCTCCCATATGTCTATGACATCTGCTCCTATTACCCTATGTTGGCAATATTCTCAAAGCTTTGAGGACCAACCGGGAAAACAAAATTGCTATTCGACATCTGAAAGATGCACAACAATACTCAAATAATGCTGCAGTTCTAGCCTCAAACAGGGGGAACAGACGCCTTGTATTTCCCCACACATGCACACAAACAAGACAAAATGGCACTGTGGTTATCAGAGGTGTAGATGTGCTCGCTTTTTTAAATATTGCATATTTTTCGATGAGTATTGGGGGGGGACGTCTAGTGTTTTATTCAATTTCTCTCAAATTCCTGCTCCTATATAAGTAACTCTGTGTTTTACTGTGTACTGTAGAAGCAGTTTAATCTCACTATTCAACAGCCAAAAAACCAACACTTTCAGGATGTTCTGTTGCTCTGTGATCTATTCAGTGCATTTTATCTGGGTGGGAAAGATATGCTGTCACATGGCAATACAATTCAGAAAACCCTCAATTTATACCTTGTAGGTAGAAGTTTCTAACATGGAGCCTCTACTTACACACTTATATGCTGTTTCACATCTTATTTAACCCTCTATTGCAGTGCAGAATGATGGAATGATCTTCATTTTTCTAAAAGCTGTCATATAAAAGCTTTTTACAGTCAGGCCTTAAAAGGGGGGCTTTTATTTTGAAAGGACTCACAATTTATAAGGCCAGTCCCTTTTGATGAACTCACTATCTGGGGTAAAAAAAAACTTTATTAGTATTATTACTTTGTTTAAGTCAATTTAATTTTTTTTTTAAATATGTTAAAATAGATTTTGTTTCCATATGGCAAGAAAATGTAAACTTCCTAGCGCATAAAACCTAAAGGGGGCTTTTATTTTGAAGTGATACAATTTATGAGGTCAAATAAAAAAAAATTAAGTAAACTTAGTGCTTCCTAGTGCATAAAATCTAATGGAGTCACATTGACTTACATAACATGAAACTACCCTGACACTATGATTACAACTTTTTCTTTTTAATATATCTATTATTTAGGATTTTTTAAGTCAGAAAAGCACTCAAAACTTTATTTTTTTTACCCAACCTAAGTACTATTTCATGCAATAGAGGGTTAATAAGTGGATGAATGGGTGCAGAGTAGACAGAGTAATGGGAAAATCCATTGCAGAGAGAAGATTAAGAGTGCCTCAACATTGGCTGAGTTTCAACGTCCTGGCTTCGCCCTCACAGACTTAACCCGTATTAGCTGTAAGTGATTGGGTGTGGGGGGGGTCAAGGTCTCTAAAGGTATGAGGAGCGACGAGAAGCTTTCGCGTTACCTTGACAGGTGATCATGTTGGTTTGGGAATTATTTTGCACTCATGTCTCTGCAGAAGGTGCTGTCAACCTGGTTTCACGGTTTTCCAATAAGCTGGGCATTCGAATTGTTTATTTGATAACGATGCAATAATTTATAAAATGTTAGTGACAAATCAAACGCTCTCGTGGTTAATTTCTTTTCCTCTTTTCATATTTTTTTTCTGATTGGCTAATTAAAAATGTACACCTTGTTATCCAACAACATGAGACATTCAAGGTGCATTTCAACATACAACCAGAAATATTTTTTAAAAATATAGCGCATATGTGTTAACTGAACACATATTTAATCCCCAAACATCCCCTAAATGAAAAAAATGTTGGGGCCAATCTACGAAAAGTCATAAAACTTCAAGTTAAAAAATTATCGCTTAGGGGATTTTTTTGTGTTTTTTTAATGCAGTGGCCGGTCATTTTGATGCAAAGACAACAGGAACACACTTTTAACAGTGTTATGCATGTAAAATAAACATCTAAAGGTCAGTGAGAATCAAGTTTGTCAAGATGAGAGAATCTAAAACTGTTTAATCATCAGGTCTTTTAAAATTTACATCTTAAGTTCATGTTGGTTTATCATTCAAATGTCAAAAAACACACATGTGTGTGATATTGTTTATTAACACAAATTGACAAATGGTATAACCAAAAATGACAAATTGTATATATTTAATCCACCTAGAATATACAACTAGTTGATAACATGTGTTTTTAATTGTCCCTCATACCTGTAAATATTAACGTCTCCTCACCTGCTCCCTCAGGTCTGTCTGGACTTGGTTGATTATTCTAATTAGAATAAAAACACTTGTCTGAGTGGCTGGAGGCTGTAGAAAAGCTCTCCTGCATTTCACAATTAAAATAAAGGCTCTACACCCTTTTATTTTTTCACTTGTGAAATTACTGAAATTACATAACGCATTAAAAATGTATGGCTGCAACCATGATGTCATACACGTGTCAACAGTTCTTTCATAATCCCAGATATTAAAATTAAATGTGCAATATTGGGCAACATTTTAATGAAATTCATCCGAGTGTTTTATTTTTCTTAGACGCTAATTTATTGTTTTTTCTTCCTTTGTTCCAGCCTTGGCTGCTTTTGTGTCTTCGTGGGGATGCTTCAGGCTATAAACTTAAATGTCAAGAAAAAGCTCCTTATCAGTTGTTGGTGTTTACTGTTGCTGCTGGGCTCCTGGGCCGTTGTGATATTACACAACAGAGTCTGCATGCCTGTAAGAACGGGTGCAACCGACGCTTCAGATTTTGACATCGAGACGCCACTAAACCCTTTGAGAACATGAGCTTGAACAGGCGTAAGTCTGTGGCTCTGCGAGGGCAGAATCTAAAACTCACCCACAGGCAATTTATGAAAATAAACAGCATTTCCACACGATACGAGCATCCCACTTATGAACATTTTTAGATATGAACAACCGCTAACAGCTGACGGATGCGTCGGGCTTCGATTTTTGAATACCGTATTTTCACGACTCACTTTAAAAGTTTTCTATTTTCTTCAAAATGTTGGTGCGCCCTATGTGTGTATGTAGGGGGAAGTGTGGGCGTGGATTGTAGATAAAATAACGGGGATGTGCGTTATGCAGAACATCGTTGTTTTAACAACCTGAAAATGGTAAAGAGACACGCTGATAAAGCACAGTTTTAACTGAAGGAAATCAGCTACACAGCTGAGTTTAAGACATAAGACAGGTGGTACGAGTTGGAGGAAAGACTGGATCAGTGGATCACAGAGCAGAGACTGGATCAGTGGATCACAGAGCAAAGACTGGATCAGTGGATCACAGAGCAAAGACTGGATCAGTGGATCACAGAGCAAAGACTGGATCAGTGGATCACAGAGCAAAGAATGAGTGGGAGAAGCGTTCCGACGGTCACCTTTCGACTAAAAGCAGTAAAGCAGCAGAAGAAATGAAAATTGAACATTTCCGTCTTGGTGCTTTCGTTTTGGTGCCATTTTTCCATCCAGACCAGGACTACGGTAGCGCAGCAACTTCCAGCGGATTATAACGCATCATTTAGAGGAAAGTGACTCTGATGGTGAAGAAAGTGAAGCTGGCATGTTTGATGGAGATTTAGCTGCTGTTGAAATCAGAAACAGAGGATGAGGACTTTGATAGTTTGTTTGATGACATTACCCCGCTCTATACACTTGTGTGCTTGTTTTATGTGTTTTACCATGCGCTCGATGATTAAAAAATGTACTACTTTGTAATCAATACTTAAATAAAGCACAACCAAACTCAGTTTAGCTCCTGCTGTATTTTATATATATCTATTTCTGTATATAAACGCTCCCCTATAGTTAGGTTCCTTATGTGTGTGTTAAATACAGTAATGACACACAGACTAAGCCTTTTAGTACAGTGCCTTATGGTCGTGAAAATACCGTACTTTATTGTTCCCATACTAGTTGACCTTATATATTCTACCTAATACCTAATAGGAAAAAAGCATAAAGTAGGTGATAATAGTGGTAGAGGTAAGAAAGGCCAGGTGATCTCAATGGAAATAAAGGTTGCCGAAATCAAATAAAACAAGTTCAACGTCTGTAGAAAGTGTGTATTCCTATAGAAAAGTGGATGGATGGATGAAGTTGATTTTTTCAGTATGTGTAGTAAATGGTGAAATGATAATAAATCTTACTTTTAATATTCACAACAACTATCTATCTATCTATCCATCCATCCTTCCATAAAACGATAGTGTCTGGATTTCCTGAGGGTCAGTGAACACGTCTCGGAGTTTCAGCGTTTAGTTTATAGAAAGAAGAAAAGACGGCAACACACTTTTTTAGTGGTCGGGTATGCAAGTAGATGGGTTCAACTTTTTACTTGGTAAAATATAATTAGAGGCATAGACACAAAGAAATGCTTCAGCTAGGACTCAAACATGGGTCTGCTGCTTATGAGGCAAGAACACTACCCCCTACACCACCACAGAACACCTACAGGACTTTACATTTTAATGATGATAATAAAAAAGAATGATGTTTTGACTATCCATCCAAACAATTTCACAAAAAAGGGACACAGACCATCATGTCCTGTGCAAAATATCTCTGAAAGTTGAGGTTGATCCAACAAAAAGTCAGAAAGAAATGAGAGAAACACACTTGTTCTAACTTGTTCTTTTCCCCCTAAAAGTTGGGGCATGTTGAACACTAATGAGCCTTGGGCTCGTTTTAAGGCACATTTCTGAATACGAGTTGTGTGCAATTCCCTGGAGATTGGGAGTTTTGAAACACACTGCCATAATTATATAATTATATAATGTGATTAAAACCTCACTTTCTACGATATGTTGAAGCCTTTTTATCCTATCTGTGTCTTATTTTCACATCACATTGCACTTTGAAGCGCTCATCGAGGCTGTTCGGAGATATTTTTAGTGCCTTAAATGGAAATTCTGAACGTTTTTCTTGTTTTTCTGACACAGAGTGATGGCTCCCAGAGAGCATGAGATGCAATTTTTCAAATCCCACAAATATTTCCCCAAAGGACGTTTTTTCTCTTCAAGTCACGGGTGGTGTGTTTTTTGTTTTTTTACCCCCACACCGTCATTAATAACAGAATGGACAGAAGCCACGTTGCGTGGAGCGGCGATGCGTCACCAGTGATTCCAATTAAGCAGCTAATTGGCCGTGCTGGTGCTGCCGGTTGGGACGTTTTCCTGCGAGATAAGAGAGAAGGTTCAGCAGCAGTAGGCAAGGACGCCACATGAAAGCGGGTTTGAAAAGAATAGAAAGTGTTGAGAGTTTGCTGGGATCTTTTTGGCTAATAGAGAGGAAGGTGAAGTCTACAGACTTGTTACTGGTTTCAAACTTTTCTGCCCATTAGAACTCTGAATTCTCGGAAAGAATAAATGCTTATTTTATCGTTATTCTTCTTTTGAAAGTGGTGTGAAAAGCATTTGTAATCTGCAAAAGCCCTAATTGCAACCACAGTGAGATCTAGTCATTATAACCGAGTAGGGCATGATGCATAAATGCACAAGCGAGGCCAAAACAAGATGATTAGCCAAAGCCAAGAAGCCCAAACAGAGAGAATTGTATTATTCATACTAGGAAGTCACGATTTCCAAGATTCCAGTAGGAAATTTTAACTGCATCGAAAAGTCTGATTCTGAATCAGAAAAGTTCCAAGATGCTGCTGCTGCACCAGTAAACGATAATAGAAACTGCTGTAGTAATTAGTTTATACAGAATCGCGTCTGCTGCACTAAGTCAGTCGTATTCATAAAATTGTTCAACATTTATACCATAGAAATGCTTTAACGTTATGGCCATTTTTAAAGTGGGACAAGCCAAAACTTGTACAGGTACCAGATAGTTTAACTCTCTTAAATATGTTTTCATGGTGTCACTTGAGGGTCTGCTACACTTGGTGTCTACACTTCATACTCATACTCTGTGCTGTATGCTCCGTGCACACACTTTGCCAATGAGAGCGCCACTGCCCCCTAATGTAGTGGAGGTGCAATTGCACTTTATTCTAGGACCATAAACAACAATTAAAAAAATAAAAAAGCATGTCCTCCTTGACGGAGCATCACTATTTGTGAATATAGTCAGTTCATATCAAGATACCATTCGTTTTATTTGCAATTTTTCAGTACACGACCCTTTAAATCAGGGGTGTCAAAGTCGAACGGACATGGGGGCCAAATGAAAAATTTAGGAACAAGCCAAGGGCCGGACTGATCGAACGTTCATTGAAAAAAATAATAATAAAATGACCGCATATAGTCTAGTGATCCCCATTAAACAGACTGAAACCCTAAAAATAATACCTATAACATATTAATAATTACTATATGATCAAATAAATAATTTATGGCTCTGTTAGTAAATTTTAATTTTCAACAGAGACAAAAGCTTTGTGTAAAAATCCCCAAAACATGAACATTAAATGAATGAAGCGTATTATTCAAGGCAGCATCAGTATTACTTCTCAGGGATATAGCAAAAATGGCCTAAATTTACTTCAAATAAATACATAATATCAGCAATTTTCTATAACTCACTCAATTGAAATATTTTCAAAACAAATTGGATTGAAATACAATAATAAAGTGCAAAAAGCTATAAACATGAGGAAAAGGAAAAGTCACGTGTGGTGTGAAAACAAGTAGTTCACTTCTAAACTTTAACTGAGTAAAACTCTGAATACGTTGCACAGTAATGTTTTTATGAAGCTGTGGCTGATACTTGGTGGTGTCTCTTCTTCTGAACAAGTTCATCAATATCCGGCTAATTCAGCGATCTCTTCTGTCTTGTCTCAGATTCTCTTTTATCACCACACAAAGTCACAGAGGTTCTCCAGCTTCCTCCGTGAACATGTACTCCGATTCCCACCCTGTTTTAAAAGTCCGGTTCTCAGTGTCCACCTTCCGTTTAGCCATTTTTTAAGGGTAGGCTATCTGAAACTTTTGAAGTGACGCTAATGCCCGCTGATGAATAATGAAAGGAAGTGGCCTCCTGCTCGGAGCGCCACCGTTGAATTGTGGGAAATGTAGTGCGTTCGTGCGCGTAAAGTACCTGGATGCTGCTGGCGTGCAGTTGCCTGCGGGCCAGTTCTAATATTAAATGTATATAATCCTGGGGGCCAGAAAAAACCCTCTCAAAGTCAAGGCCCGCGGGCCACATCTGGCCTTGACTTTGACATATGTGCTTTAAATTAATCTTTGTGTGGATCACTTGGACTCTTATGTTGGAGCAGCCTGACTAAACAGTCTGGATGAAAAGTGAAAAGTCGTCCCCAGTATTGGACGCCATCTCTGAGTCACGAGGATCAAAAGCCGCCCCACATTAGAGATTAATCCGTCTCCAGCCCCCCAAAAAAACTGAATGTTTGACCCCCCTCGCAGCAATGGGACCCCCCTCAGGATGGCGATAGGGAACCTGGTTTGGTTGAGAATTGGATCAGGGACACTGCTCCGCTTTTGCAAAAGACAACCAAACGTCTTTCCACTTTCCTCAGAAACTGTGAAACAAAAAAAGAAAAGGTCAGCACTTCTTTGGTAATGAGCAAGAAAAAAAAAAAAAAAGCATGTTCACTGAAGAGGAAAATAGATTGTCACAATTTTATATTGAATTTGGGAGCAGGCAAATAGTAATAACAGGTGAGTAATGTCATTGCTTCACACAAGCAAGTGACTACAGCAGAGGTTGGTTCCAAACATTAAGAGAAAATCACAAGTTTGTTCATCCAGTTGGTTTCTGAGGCAGATGTCCTTTGTGAGATCGTGCCTGGTGGCGGGTTGAGTCGAGGAGTGAAAGCGAAAGCTTAAACGGAACCAATTCAAACGCAGATGGTGTCATTATTCAGCGGCCATTACGCCGCGCAATCAACACTTACTTCATGGCGGCGATGAGTCAGAGCGAAACTCATTTTATTCCTGTTTCCACTCCGACGGCCCGCCGCCATCTGGCGTTCACGTTTGCGACTTACTTCAAATAACGTGTGTTTTTTCGGTTCTTTTCCCCCCAAACATCATCAGCGGTAATGAACTGGAGCCACTTTTTATGTCAGAGCCAGTGAGGCACCGATAAATCTGAATGGATCCCAATTAACGGACTGTTTACTGCTGCTAAAAGATGTGACATTAACAAGGAAATAAGTTTCCTCATACGCTGTCTTCCTACAGCTCTGCTGCTCTCACTCCCATCGCCTCCTTTAAACTTTTAGATTCATCAAAAAGACGAATCGTTAGGAGAGAAAAGCCTTTGGTTGACGAATAAAGAACAACAATGAGTCTATGAGGATTTAAATGTTTTATTACGGAATATCAAGTCACATTAAGAGAACAACCATCAGTATTTAGCAGATAAGAGTCAAACTATTTGTGTTTAGCATTCTAGCCACCAATGAGGTTTGGACATAAGCCAGTATGAGACCAATCCTTATATACAGTAATCGTCGTGAACTTAAGAAATCCTGATCAAATTCCATACTACGTCCTCCATGGTTCAGACCAGCCTGTGTTTAATCAGTTCATACATCCCATAGTTCAGAGCACACATCATCCTATAGGATTAAAATAGCATAGTACATCAGGTTGACTGTCTCAACTACTTGTGAGTAGAAGACTCCCATTGTTTTTTTTATTTAGTTTTTAGGTTGAAAAGCAGGAATCAAGTATCAGACGCGTGAAATGAAGCTTAGCCTGGATTCAGTCAGGAAGACAAAGGCATTTTAATCTGTTTTCGCTACACTTTCTCACGCATGTTACGCAGCGGCGTCTCATTTTCTTGTCCTAACGTCACCTGCCTGTCTCAACCGGCCAATAGCGAAGTGGCCTGAGTTCCCTGTCAGCCAATCAGCTCGCTGTGCTTTTGTCAGTAAAGAGGCTCCTTCCATTCCAAATATCTCCATAGTCCAAGCACCAAAGTGTTTAAAACTTCTTGTTCCTTAATTTTTCTGACGTTCCTGGGTTTGTTCTCCCTGCATATTCTCTGTGATGACTTTAGTTGGAACGTTTCCACTGCAGATTTCCCAATAAACCAACTCTGCATGTGTGAAATGAGTTTTTTTTATATTGTTTGAGCAATATGAATATAAGTTTCCTTGCACAAAACTTTTTGTTTAATAAAGCCTGGTCAAAACCTGTCATGGCTTCATGCGTCTTGAGGGAGACGTTTGCAGCCTCTTGTTTCTAATCTCCGTTCACTTGCTCTCATTAGAGATCCTGCTGCTCTCAGCTGCCCTGAAGTCGCCCTCAGTCTCCTCACCTACAGCTCATCTGCTCATCAGTCCTACAGGATTTAACGCAGGGCTGCACAGCCATGCACCTGGAGAATGTCTGTCCTGCTCCGTTCTAATTATTAATAATGCCTATAATAAAGTAATTATGCAAACACTATAGAAAGTGTGTATTCCTGTATAAAAGTAGATGGATGGATAAAGGTGATTTTTTCATGTCCCACACACTGATAACCACAGTATGTGTAGTAAATGGTGAAATGATGATAAATCTTTAGTTTTAATATTCACAACAATTCATCCATCCATAAAACGGTAGTGTCTGGATTTCCTCTCTTTCCTTTCAGCGTTTAGTTTCTAGAAAGAAGAAAAGACGGCAGCACGTGAAGTTTTCTCAGGAAGTTTGTAGTTTTGTGGTTGGCTACGGCCACAGTAGCCTGTGTTAGTGAGGAATAAAGCAGCAGCTGAACCAGGAAACTTACTTTCACTACGCTGGAGGTTTGAATGGTGATAAAATGGTGGGATGTAATCGTCATGGTGATCCAGAGCTGGAACACTGGAACTAAAGAGCTGCTGCAGGATAGTGGTGGGATACGCAAGTGGATGGGTTCAACTTTTTATTTATTTAAATATATTATTATGAATAAATGCTTTATCTAGGACTCAAACATGGGTCTGCTGCTTATGAGGCAAGAACACTACCCCCTACACCACCTCTATAGGATTTTAAAATTTAATGTAGTCATATAATAATGATGTTTTGACTATCCATTTGAACAATTTCACAAAAAAGAATGGAAACATCTATTCAAAAAAAAGGAAACCCCTCATTGTTTCATGCACAAACTATATCTGTAAGTTGAGGTTGATCAGTCAGAGAGAAATGAGAGGCAACAGTTTTACAGATGATCCTTGATTTATAGATAAATGTCAGCGTTTCTCAACATAGAAACATAAGATGATCATAACTCATTTGAATAAATACATACACATACAATTGTTTATTTAGTGAAATATATTGAGTGGCATAAGACACAAAGAAATGCTTTAGCTAGAACTCAAACATGGGTCTGCTGCTTATGAGGCAAGAACACTACCCCCTAAACCACCACTATAGGATTTTAACATTTAATGATAATCATATAATAATGATGTTTTGACTATCCATCTGAACAATTTCACAAAAAAGAATGGAAATATCTATTCAAAAAAAGGAAACCCCCTCATTGTTCCATGCACAAACTATGTCTGTAAATTGAGGTTGATTAGTCAGATAGAAATGAGGAAACAGACTTACAGATGATACTATAGATAAATGTCAGTGTTTCTCAACATAGAAACATAAGATGATCATAACGCATTTGAATAAATACATACACATACAATTTTTTTATTTAGTGAAATATATTTAGTGGCGTAGACACAAAGAAATGCCTCAGCTAGAACTCAAACATGGGTCTGCTGCTTATGAGGCATGAACACTACCCTCTACACCACCACAGGACACCTACAAGTTTTAATGATGATTATACAATAACGATGTTTTGAGTATCCATCCAAACAATTTCACAAAAAAGGACACGCACAATTTTGCCATGAACAAACTATGTCTTAAAGTGAAGGTTAGTCAAACAAACAGAGAAATGAGAGAAACAGACTGACAGATGCTCCTTGTTTTATCAATAGATGTTTAGTATTTCTGAATAAACAAAACCTGCGATTCACACTGAAATGAGAGAAGCTCGACAGCTTGAATATGTAATATATAAATCAGCAGGAGAATTAGGGGTTCAGGATTCTCACAGCAGATGTTTTGTTGCTGTGGCTTAGTAAAAAATACAGATTTTTTCTGTATTAAACCAACACTCCAATCTTCCTCTAACCTTACCCCGGTTGCCTGAGTCTAAACACAACCATAACAAGTTAAATTTAACTGCTAATAATATTGGATATTGTGCTTCAAGATTGGATATATTGGTGGAAAAAAAAAGCTTAATTAAAAAAAAATGTCATTACGCTCTGAACATTTTACTCACATCTTCAGTATCAACATTTAAACAACTTGCAGGATAATTAACATTTTCTCATTACGTCGAGGGAAGACCTCATCAGTCAGCAGGATTTTTCTGCGGCACGTTTGCGCTTTAATCACAGCTCGGAGTCGTTTATCGGAGACGAGGTAGTCCACCACTGCAGGGGGGCCTGGTGAAACCACATCTCTGCCTGGGGGGGCGGGAATAAAACCACCAGGAGACGCGTACCGGAGCGTTTCCTGCATCCTTCCCGTCGATCTCGGCGTAAATTACTGGAGACGAGCCTGCGAGAGCAGCAGGTTAACATGATGTTTAGTTTCGTGGATATGAGATGAGTGTTTTTCTCTTTTTTTCTGATGTTGGTCTCTCTGGACAGGAAATGTTCATTTCCTCCACAGGCTCGAGGTAATTACCAGGATGAGTGATGTGACTGTACTCATTTAGTTCGTTTTTCTTTTTTCTCCCTCAGGCTGATAATATTTGTGTCTCTGTGAGCTTCTTCCTGCACGTCTGTCTCTTCTCCTCTGAGAAAATATGAAGCAACAGAAAATGCATCTGTTAACCTATTCTGATAATTCACATTGTTTTTGCTTTAGTAGAAACGCCACCATGCATTGTACGCCTATAAGTCAAGTCACAGTTTTCACCCACATTCATATTTAATATTATAATATATATCATTTAATAAAAACATTATTGTTCAGTTGTTGAATCCTTTTTGTCGGCAAAATCCAATTTTACCTCTACTACCTTGAATACTTCTAAATTTAAACCAGTGTCGTGCACATATTTAATAATAAGACTGGACAAATGTCTTCGACCCAGTTAAATCTACAGCAGGAGATTGAGAAACCAGCAGAATAAAAAAAACGCCATGTCATCTCATCTATGATGACACGTATGAATATATATAGAATATAAAAAATAAAATCCAGATATATTCGATTTTCATCTTATTAGATCTAAGTGGTTTAGTCTTGCAGATCCTGGAGAGGGGAAAAGGTTATTGGAAATTACATCAACGTGATTGGAATACAAGACCTTTATTTAATTCAATTACAATTCAATTATATATATATATAGAGAGAGAGAGAGAGAGAGAGAGAGATGCTGTTGTAATATTCAGTTTATACAGAATAGTTTGTTGCACTAAATCAGTCGTATTCATAAAATTCTTCAACATTTATACCATCAAAATGCTGCTTTAATGTTATTGCCATTTTTCATGTGATATGTGGGACAAGCCAAAACTTGTACAGGTACCAGATAGTTTAACTGTCTCAAAAAGGTCCCTGTTAAATATGTTTTCATGGTGTCACTTGAGGGTCTGCTACACTTGGTGTCTACGCTTCATACTCATACTCTGTGCTGTATGCTCCCTGCTCACACTCTGTCAAGAACGCCACTGCCCCCTAATGTAGTGGAGGTGAAATTTCCCAGAGGTCTACCATTAAAGTCAAAGTCAAAGTCAAAGTCAATTTTATTGTCAATTTCTTCACATGTACTTGACATACAAAGGAATCGAAATTGCGTTTCTCACTATCCTATGCGTTTTACATGTACAACAACATCAAAGTGCAGGTGCGCAAGACGAGACAATCCTGAACTACAACGGTAAAGTGCAGTAGCTTAAGGCCACTTTTGCCTAGCCTTACCAAACTAGAAACAAACAAACACGTATGACAGGACAAGACATAAGTAGTAGGGTGTGGAAAGACAAATTCAACAAGACAGAACAGACAAAACAAGACAGTACTGATTGTCCCAGCTATATGCATTATGAGGTAGTTGTTGTTGTAATGTTTTATTAAACATTTTGTGTCAAAAAATCACATATAATTGTGGTATTTGAAAAATAAACACAAAATGTGCATTTCGAGAGACCTGGTCTGAACCGAATCGGAACTGAAAACATGCCATGCGAAATGAATAATTAGGTTTGTGCCAAATGCCTGTGCTACATTTTGGATCTTGGAGGAAATTCAATGCTGAAAACATGTTTAGTGTGTCAGAAAACCATTTGATATGACCTATGTAGCTCAAAATCACAGATTCTCCTCAATGGGCTCTACCAACACATCTCCTTAGCCCCTTGGAGCCATTTTGTGTGGAATAAAAATAGCACAAAATCATGATTTTTGTAAAAACAAATGGTCCAAATGGACTTTTAAATGACAAGAAACCAACATGAACACATAATGTACATTTATAGCGACCTGATAAATGCTTCTTAAAACTGTATTTTCTATATTTTTGGACTTTCTCCTCTATCCCAACCACTGACCCAACTACAACGCAGAGCGTGCTAACAACAGCTAATAACTGGTAGATCTGTGCCAAACTTGTACTTCAGATTTTATCTTCGTCTACGTTCTCTCGATGTGTGACACCATTCCCACCTCCAACTTTAGAGTTCTGAGGTTAATAAAACATCGTAAAGTCCACCATCTTTTTTTTTTATTTTTCCAAAAAAAATCCCCTAAAATACAAAATTGATTGGGTAAAATTACCTCTAGAGACCAACATACACATTTATTTCTAAAGCACATCAGCATTTTTCCATTATGGGACATAGGCTGTTAATGAAGTCCAGATATCTGATCCAGATGGGATTACCACCAGTTTGGAAGTTACTAGCATTATCAAATTCCATGTGCGATAACCTCTCTGTTGTCCTTTTCAAACTGCAGAAAGCAACGAAGGATCACTTTGACCCAGAGAGACGACACAAACAGGACAAAGCTCCATTGTGGTGAACACACGCACCGGGACACTCGTCTCTTTGGGAAAAATTCCCATGTTTTGACACTCGTCGTCATTATTTATAGTCGATCTCCTCTGTTCTCGTTCCGCGGTGTAAATGAGGTGACTCTGCGCTGTAATCCCACGGAGTTGGCGCTCCAGACGCAGCGTGTTCAGTGTGTTTAGCCCTCCGGCTCAGTTGAACGGAGATAAAGCGATTCCCATGCACGGCTATTCCCGGCGTTCCGAACGTTATTGGACTGAACGGGATCAAATCGTGACAGAGGAACGAGGCGGTTTCCAGGGGTTTCATGATGAAATGAATCCACCATTTGATACCTTCTTTTCTGTGTTTTTGGGTCTAATCAGTTTTTAATTCTGCAAAAAACAAGAAAAAGACAAGAAAAAACGGCAAATATTTTCAATCCGTGATAGACCAAATATTAACAGTTTTCCAGGACCTGCTGTTCATTTAAAGCTAATAAAGACACAAAATACAAAAGTCACATTGGAGGAGAAACAGGATGTTCCTGAACTTCATGAGTTTTCAGCTCATTAAATAATTTATTGTTAAATTTACTTGCATTATGAAGCAGTTCATGGACCTATTTAACTATTATTTCTGGGACAAGCATCATTGAATTTTGTATTACTATCATAAATCATTCCTTTTAGTTTTGCATGAAGAGATATAAGAATGCATTAGGATTAAAAATGCTTGTCTCTCAAATTAAGGTCTTAAAGAAAACCTGCATTATTAATGCATCAATTTAATCATACATAGAGCATCAAACTGCATGATGTAACACAAGGAAACCCATGAATATATGAATCCACCTGCAGGTCCGCGCTGCATAATAAAGCGAAGTGCTGCAGTAATAAGGTTTTCACCTGTAACCTTGAGCAACCTCAGAAATCACCTTTTCTGATCACTGATCAAAACCTTCACCCCGCAGCACAAATTGAAATGATTACTTTTTTTGTGGAACTATACAATGCTGGAAAAAAAACGTGGATGGGACAGTTCAGGATTTACTGAGGAGAATCTTAAAGAGGAGATTTCTGTCCGTTTTTTTCATTTCATGTCTCCTTCTGTAATTTATATTAGATGAAACCATATATTGGAATATATAATAATATATCAACCATGCATTTGGTTCATGGCGGTCCATTTTCATTAAATCCGATTAAATTCTCCCATGATTGGCCAGTTTCAAAGTATCGTGATGGATTTTTGATTTGAAGATTAAAATCACAGCTTCAGATATTTATTTTAGTCATTCACACAGGTCTGGAAGGACTGTGTGGTATTTTAAAATTATAGAAAAAAAAAACTTTATTGTGATAAATGATGTGAGGGAAAGAAGGTTGACGTGTTTGCAGCAGTTAATAGATTTGTCATTTCAGTCATTTCACCAGCAAAGAAAACAGGCGGAGGCTGTAGAAGCTTTTTTAAGAGCTTCCCTATAGCTGCCAGATGCCATTTATCAGACTAATCAACCAAGTCCAGAAAATCAGTGTTAAAAAATCACACCACGTCATTATTTCTTTAAAAAAAATAAATAAAAATATGTAGAAATACGTCAATGTCAAACTATATTCCAGATGAATTAAATACTATTTTGTGTCAAAAACTGCAGAAAAATGTATTTAAACAAAATTTATATAATATTTTTTGTGTTCATGTTGGTTTCCTGTCATATTAGTTCTTTGTACCATTTTTGCTCAACAAAAATATTACTTTTGTGTAATTTTTCTGACACAAGTCCATTAAATTTTTTTGCTGTTTTTCGTTTGCACAAAAATTTATAGGTTTTAGCTCATGTCACCACTTGTGCACACACTCATAGAGCAGGTACAGATGTTGTAAAAATGTTTTAATCAACTAGTTTTATATTCTAGATGGATTAAATACCATTAATGTGCCAAAAAAAAACAGAGAAAATTTTATAAAAAAAAAAAAAATGGTGTAATTAATGGACACAAGTGGATTTGTATTTCATTGTTTTTATTACAAAAATCACACCTTTGTGCAAAACTAAATAGGTTTTAGCTCATGTCACCACTTTTGCACACACTCATGGAGCGGGTACAGATGTTGTAAAAATGTTTTAATTAGGAATACATGCTATCAACTAGTTTTATATTCTAGATGGACAAAACAACGCAGAAAAAATAGATTAAAAAATGGTGCATTTTGTGTTCATGTTGGTTTCTTGACATAAAAGTTCAGTACCATATTTTTTTTAACAATAAACACAATTTTGTGTAATTTTTTGACATTTTTTTTTTCTATTTCATGTTTTTTTATTTTTTTTTATTTTTTTTTTTTATTACAAAAATCACAAACTAACTAACATAACTCAATTGGTTTTAGCTCATGTCACCACTTATACAGCAGGTACCTCTCTTAAAAAAAGTTTTAATTATTAATACATGCTATCACCGAGTTTTATATTCTAGATGGATTAAATATCATTAATATGCCAAAAAAAAAAACAGAAAAAATTTTATTAAAAAAATGGTGTAATTAATGGACACAAGTCTATTTGTATTTCATTGTTTTTATTACAAACATCAAACCTTTGTCCATAACTAAATAGGTTTTAGCTCATGTTACCACGTATACAGCAGTTACAAATGTAAAATGTTTGAATTATTATTACATGCTATCAGCTATATACTATTATATTCTAGATGGATTAAATTTTGTATCAAAAGTTATATAGGTTCTTTGTACCATTTTTTTTACAATAATCGTGATTTTGTGTATTTTTTTGACACAAATCTATTTTTTTAAACAAAAATAACAACCTAGTGCATAACTAAATGGGTTTTTAGTGCATATCACTGCTTATACAGCAGGTACAGATGTTGTAAAAATGAGGTTACTCTAAAAAATATCATTTTCATTGTCAAAAACACACCAAATTTTGTAAAATAAATGGTACAAATGGACTTTTAAATGACACAACTTTGTGCATAACTAAAAAGGTTTTAACACATGTCACAACTTTAGACACACTCAGTTACAGATGTTGTAAAAATGAGTTAAATCTTAATTCTATTTTAGGGGAATTAAATACCGTTTTTTGTCAAAGATTACACAAAATTTTGTGAAAAAATTGACTTTTAAATGACAACAAACCAACATGAACACAAAATGTACATTTTCAGAGACCTGATGAATGCTTCTTAAAACTGTATTTTAGGAACTGTTTGACTTTCTCATCTTGCCAAACGTGATTTTCTTTTCACTGATCCGTGAACTCCACATTACTTAGATGCGAAATTCACCTCAGGAGATGAATGTGATGAGAGAGGTCGCGTTAAAACAAAAATCTGTAGAAGCAAAAGTTGTGACACGGCTCGCTGACCATCTCCATGATAAAGGTCCCTCCTGGACATGTTTTTATGACATATATATATAACTACTGCATCAATCAAGGATTAAAGGACTTCTATCGCTGCAGGATACAGAAAATAAAAAAAGCAGTTTATTTTCAGTGGGCTCCACTCCTGTGATTTACAGGTCAGCTAACGGAGCAAAAAGAATCAATCTGCACATATTTCTGCAGAGGAGAAGGACGTCCAGCAACAAGAAACAAGAAGAAAAAGAAGAAGAAGAAAACACGTTTCTGGGGGGGCTGGGGTCAGATTACCGTCCGCGGCGTGTAAACGCGACGTATTATCCTGTCATCTGCTGGGTGGATATATCAGGAAGGGATGAAAAAATATAAGAATATATATAAAAAAAAGAAAGCTGGCTCATGTAAGTGGCGTCTCCTGCTCTTCCAGCAGACGGCTTTAAACGATTTAGTGGGTTACAGCTGTCAGTTCAGCTCCCATCACTCCTTAAACTCAGCTTTTAACGCTGTAGGAGCTGCAGGGGTCCACGCTGAGCATCTCTGGCTGGGTAAATGTAGACGTCAAACCCCCCGTACGACTATTAACTAACAATAGAGAAATAATCAAGTCAAGTCGGCTTTATTGGAGATTTTATTAGTATATTGACAAAACGAACTGGACATACACAGAATTTGAAATTATATTTCTTATATATAGATATTAAAGTGCAAGGACGAGTCAACAGTCATATATAAGAACTTAAATTACAGAATAAGAGTTTTCCTATTGTTGTGCACCTATTTACATTATTCAAGGGCAGTGGTTCTCAAATAGTCTCTGCAAGGACCTCAGGGAACATGCTTCTTTAAAATTTTCATTTTTTTTTTTTACGTCCTAGAATAAAGTGCAATTGCACCTCCACTCCATTAGGGGGCAGCAGAGTGTGAGCAGGGGGCATACAGCACAGAGTATGAGTATGAAGTGTAGACACCAAGTGACACCATGAAAACATATTTAACAGGGATGAGAAGACAGGGACGGAGATAAAAAGACGTGAGGTGTTTTCTTCTTCCATGGAGGGTGCGAGAGAAAATAATTGAGAAGCACTGGTCGGAGTAAGATGCACAGTTAA